>VXAB01007527.1:78945-112328 GCA_013399175.1 Odontophorus gujanensis | reverse complement strand
TTTCTTTCACTGCCTGGAGAAGCTGATTTTCCTGGAGGTTATGTGAAAGTATGTGGAAGGCAGGTAGATGGTTAGAGGCAGCCAGCATGGCATCACCGATGTCAAAGCATGCCTGACCAATCTGGTGGCCATCTAGGATGGAGTGATGGCATTGGAGGACAAGGGAAGAGCAACTGATGCTACTACCTGGATTTGTGCAAGGCCTTTGGTATGGTCCCCCACATCATGCAAGGCACTGAACTGGGGATTTGGATTTGATCGATGGGATGTTAGAGGGGTAAGGTATTAGAATGGCAGAATCATAAGATCATTAATGTTGGAAAGGGCCACTAAGATCGTCTCGTTCAACTGCCAGCCCAACCCCACCATGCCCACTAACCACATCCCTCAGTGCCACATCTCCACAGTTTGTGAACACCTCCAGGAACGGTGACTCCACCATATCCCAGGGCAGCCTGTGCCAGTGCCTGAGCACCTTTTGGAGAAGAAATATTTCTTAATATCTGAATCAAAATTGTCTGAATGGCCTCATTTAAAAAGTTACAGTCAATGGCTCAATGCCTGGTTAGGAACCAGTATCCAGTGATGTCCCTCAGGAGTCTGTGCTGGGACCAGTACTATTCATTGTCTTCACCAGTGACACAGGCAGTGACTGTTCCCTTCTGCTCTGCCCTCGTGAGGATCCACCTGCAGTACTGCACCAAGCTCTGGTGCCCCTGGTTCTGGAAGGATGTGGACATCTTGGAGCTGGTTCAGAGGAAGCCATAAGGATGCTCAGAGGGCTGGAGTGTCTCTGCTGTGGAGACAGATTGAGAGTTGGGCTTGTTCAGGCTGGAGAAGGGTCGTGAAAGGCCTTATAAATTCTAGTAGCTGGAATGAAATTAAAGGAAAGATGGAGAAATGCTCCCTCAGAGGAGCTCCCTTTGTTACATTTGAGCATCCTCACTTGCTGCTTTCTAGTGTACCACACTGATTCATTATTACTCAGGTTTATTAACTAGTGTCAGGCAGGGCAGACCAACTGGCTTACAAGAGCCTAAGTGCATCACGGCAGTGCTATCATCCCTCACCACCAAATTCATAATCTCTGTGAAAAATTGGAGCAAGCCAGACTGACAATCACTATTCTCCTCATGCCCTGAAAACAGGACATTAATTATTTTACCTTTCTTTAAATCTTTAATCCTAAGCTCACCAGGCACCTCTGATTATTTCTGACAACAGGATCTGGCTGCACACATGCTTTTAACTGCTGGTGCAGGTAGTGGTTCTCCTGCATCTTGCAACAGCTTTCAATTGATGCATGTTTTTTGAAGTGCTGGATGCTTTTTGGAGTGTTCCATGGCTGGCAGGTCCTTGGTGGCTGGGATCCTTTCTGTGATACCAGCAGGTGGTGATGATGTATAACTGATTCCTCCCAGCTGTTTCTTACCGGAGGCTTTTAATGTTGTACTAGCAACAGGTTCACACTGGATTTTCCATAGGCACTCGCCCTATGGTAGGGCATTTCCTTCAGTGCTTCCTGAGCTGGATGCAGGTGCTCACTTCTTTCTCTTGGTCTCCAGCTCATGCCACTGCCAGACGGCAGCAATCTTCTGGAGGGAAACAGGCAAAACCTCTTATCATGTCTACAGGTCTGGATGACACAATCTTTCCACTCTCTGATTGTGTTTAATACCTTCAATTTCACA
Source organism: Odontophorus gujanensis (assembly GCA_013399175.1). Lineage (NCBI taxonomy): Eukaryota > Metazoa > Chordata > Aves > Galliformes > Odontophoridae > Odontophorus > Odontophorus gujanensis. The sequence continues at coordinate 110,637 of VXAB01007527.1, read as the reverse complement.
TCTTTCAGCACTTCATGGTAGATCTGAAAACTGTAATATCTCTAATAATGCCTGTTCTGAAGAGCCCGTGGAGGTGATGGTGAATGGATGATGAGGGTAGGGCACCAGGGAGGGCTTTTTGCTGGGTGTCAACACCCTCCCTGGACTTAACCCCACAGATGATGGGGACTTGAACTTCAGCTGAAGTGTTTGGGGCATATGCTGTGCTCAGGAGATGCCATGATATGTGTGGGTGGTGTAGTTTGGGGTCCATAGGCATGGGTGAACCATGCCCTCATCCACACTCTTGTGTTGACAAACAACTCCCAGACTCTCATCCAACACCGCCCAGGTATTTTTTGGTCTGTCTGTTGGCATCTGGGGCACAAACTGGGAGAGACCTAGAGAAAACCCTTTCTTTCTCCCATTGTGTTTTGCTGCTGAACTGAACATCACAGAAAAAAGGGAGATGTACTGGAGGTGGAATTGGAGAGGTCAGGAGCAGGGCTGCAAAAAGATTTGGACTTAAGTTGAGATGGGCAGAAGAGAGGCAGGGGGATGAGGGCACATGACCCAGGAGCTTCTCAGTCTTTGGGAACAAGACCAACAGCAACCTGCTTCCCTGGAGTCATCGGAGGTATTCCCACACTCAAAATCCCAAATGGCCCTTAACGTCACTGCTTTGCATAGGAGGCATTTTACTCCTTGCTATGTTTATGTCCATGTGTTTAACTCTGACCTTGGATCAATTTTTTGCTTAAAGTTATCCATTTTCCATGACAAGGGACTGGAGGATGATGAAAAATTGACGTGATATAACAGCAGAACCTCAGAACCTGTAGCCAGTCTCTCCTGCTGTGTGGAAACAAAGTGCTCTGAAGGCTGCAGAACAGCTGAGCAAACCCAGGAGTCTCTCATCATATCCATATATATGTATATGTATATGAGCACATAACAGTATGTATATGTGCATAGCTTCATACGTATGCGTATTAATATTCTTCACCCATTTCATTGCAGCATCTGGCCTTCAGAAACAAAGCTCCTTGTGCCAGGGGCTAATAGAAGATGTTTTTATTTGTCCTTGTTATAAAATAGGTATCTCCGTATTAACTTTGCAGGGCATTATATTGATGTAGTGCAGTAAACTTTATGGCTGATTTCACAACCCTGTTAAGAGCATCGTCTTAGACAGTAATAACCAGCCAGAAAGACAAGAAAGGTCCTTGCAAATGATACACGGCTCAGAGAGTGGAGAGGTGGTGCTGATCCTGTGGGGTACCCAGGGAAAGCAGGGTGCATCCCACGTCCTGGGAAGGGTTTTGCCCTCCTGGAGTTTCCCCGAGCCACACAGTGATTACATGCCCGCAGTTTCTGTCTAACTGCTCAGGCAGCTGCTTGCTCTCCTCCCTCCCTGCCTTCCTTGCTCCCAGTAAGTTTAATGTGATGCACACACGTCCACTGGTCACAGATAACTGCTTAGCTTAAATCCTGCTCGAGTTCCCTTCATTTATCTACTAAATGGGATCTTGGTTATAAATAGAGTCCTGTGGTCATGGGGGCTGATTTGGGCAGGGTTTTTTGGCAAAAATTTTACAGAAATCTCAGCAAAATGCTGGGAGAAGCTGAGAGATAATAACAAAGAAAATGATATTAAGCTGACTTCACTGCTTGTCCTTCATCCAGCTGCCAGCAACCTATGGGGAGAGCACAGATCTTAGGCAGACAAGACAGTACAGGTAAGAGCAGATTGGGTATGATGTGTGCTTGCAGAGGTTGGAGTAGGAAAAGAGTTCTTGGTTATGAATTCAGAATCTGCAAAAGACAATTGGCTAGATGGGTTGTGTGGGCCCATAGCCTGTGCTGGAGATAAGCCCCATCAGTGCCTCATCTCTCCTGTACTGTACAGGCACTTGGAATGTTAATGAAACCCAAAATTCTCATCCACTGCGATCTTCATAGAGTCACAGAACCACAGTAGGGACCTTTAGAGATCATTTGGCCCAACTCCCCTGCAATGAGCAGGGAGACTCACAGCTCCATCAGGTGCTGAAAGCCACTCCACCATGACCTTGAGTGTCTCCAGAGATGGGGCATCCACCGCCTCTCTGGTAACCTGTGCCAGTGCTTCACTGCTCTTATCATAAAGAAAACATTTTTTCTTCTGTCTTGACACATGATAAAACTTACATGGGGAAATAAAACCCCTGGATAGGACGGTTGATCACTGTGTGTAATGGGAGTCTCCACCACAAGTGTTCTTACTGTGCAAAATGTTGTCTCAGTTCTTACAAACCACCTGGCTGGGAGTGGGACCTGGTGTCAGTCTTCAGTCATGTTGTCCTGGGGCATGTCTTCAGGACAGAGAATCATCGATCATCTAGTCCAACCCCAACCTGCCCCCATCATACCCACTGAGTCCCTCAGTACCACGTCTCCACATTTCATGAAAACCTCCAGGGGTGGTGATGTGGTATGGAGCAAGAGTCAGTTTGGCAGAGGGCAATTTGGGTAAAACGGCACGGGGAATGAGAAAGCAGGTTTGTTTCCAGCCTGGAAACACCTCCACTGGGAGTGTGAGGGAGACTTTGGAGCTGATACTTCTGGACAAGAGAGGCAGAGAATTTGATCTGCTAACAAACGGGAACTGGCAGAGCTGGGAGCTTTTGCTCTGATTGACTTGCTTCCTCTGAGCTCGGCTATGGCTTTTTTTCTGCTCCTTTAATTTTTTTTCCTTTTAATTTATTGAAATCCTCTGGATCTCAATTCACTTTCTTTGCTCTTTATTTCTTATTGCTTTGGCTGAAATGCCCAATCCCCAGTACAACTGGGATCGGAGCACGAATAAAAATAGTTTTGTGGAAAAACAAAGCAAAACCAACAAGGACATGAAAACAAGTCCTTGCTTTTGGTAGCAGAGGGTGGGTGATGGCAAGCAGGATGAGGATGGGGATGTGGCACAAAAGGTTGTTACTGGTCCAGCTGGTTGGCTGCCCCTGGCTCCCAGCAGGAAGGGTCTCTGCCAAAATTGGCCTTTTGCCTCGATGGGCAGGATAAGGGAGGAAGGTCCCTGCCAAGGGGTGAGGCCGGAGGTTCTTCCTGTGGCGTTGAAAAGGAAATCTTGCCTTGTGAAATGTCAGCCACTGGAGCACAGTGGTGCATGCCAATGGCCTCCCGCCCACCTGCTGTGATGGCAAAGAACAGCCCTTGTCACGAGAGGGAGAAACTGAGGCAGTGAGGTGGCTTTGGCAAGGGGGGATTGCTGAGCATTGGCCCCATCTTGTGCAGTCACTGTGCTGCACTGCTCCCTTTCCGTCAGCCTGAAACCTTCATTTGGAGAAAAGGAAAAGGAATCCAAGTCTTCAAGAAGTCACTCAAGCTCATGTCTGAGGCTTGCTGGTTTTGCTTTGGCTTTTTTGTTTGTTTGTTTTGTTGTTGTTGTTTAAATCAAATAAACAGACGTTTTGTGTTGACATTTTCAGGGCTGCATGGCTGCATCCTGCCCCTATTTCCAGCACTGTGACTGTGGAGCAAATCCACAATGAATCCAGAATCCACTCCTCTCCTTTCAATGGCTCCACAGGCAGAATCTGGCCCCTGAAATTTTGGAGAAGAGGTTTCCCCCTTTTTCTTGTGATGCCATCATATTAATGCAATTAGTAACAGCTACCTGCTGTAGTGCTGCTGTGGAAACATCTCTCCTCTCTGATGTCATGCTATCTCAAAACAGGGCTTGCTGCTGCCCTGATAGCTGGGTGGAGTGGTTGCTCCCATTTTGCTGCAGCCTCTCCACAGCTTTGTCTTATCTTCTGATTAAATGGTGCTTTTCTAGCACCCCTATGCCTGCCCATGGCTCATCGCAGCTCATCTTGCAGATTTCTTGGGGCAAACCGTCTTCCACAGCCCCACTCAACCATAGCCCTCTTCTCAATCTCGGCAGCTATAAGGAGAACCCTGCATGCAGAGAATGGTTTGGGGTATGCATTTCAGAAGCAGATGGAGATTATCGTTGCAGGACATGGGTCTTTTTGCATTTCAATTGCAAAGGAACAATTGAAACGGAAAAATTGAAATTGCAAAGGAGTTGTTTCCCCTGCCTGTGACCTTGGAGCATGGGACCAAGAGCACATGTTAGGATGAACCACTGTGCCAGGGTCTGATTCTGCCGTTGATTGTCTCTGTTTTGTGTCAAGGCTGGATTTGGCTCCTGGTAAATGAGCTGAGAACTCTAGAGCTTGAGCAGTATGGAAAACTGGTTCCTTGCTACTGTCCTCCCCCAGAGCAGACCATTGCTATATGGATTGTAACAGATGCTGGCATCTGCTCCCACTGCTGCCTGCTTGAGGACTCCCACCCAACAGAGTGGGAAGGCACCACCCCAGAAGTGCTTTGTTCTGCACCCCAGAAAGTGCTCATCAGCAGCATCCCAGGGGGCTGCTGGATTTCTCCCTCCAGGTTTAGCTCCCGTGCTGGGAGAGGTGTGCTGCCCGGGAAAAAGGGGGGGAGTGCTGCACTCAATCCTGCTGCACACAATGTTCTCCATCCCTCCAGCACCGCAGACATCCTAACAAAGCCAGAACGGCTCCCTGAGGATGCTGGGCACTTTTCAGTAAAGGTTTTGCACTCCCTGATCAATACTCAGAGCCTCCCGCTGCTCCGTATTACGGCTGAGGTGCGGGGGAGCACAGCTGATTAGTCAGAGAAGAAAGCTCTGGGCTGGATCAGAGGCATCCAAGATGTCAGATCCTCTTCACTCATCAAAATACAAAAGCAAGAATCTCATCTGGCTGCTTGGCTGTGCTGAAATAATAGCTCATTCAGGAGGTGGAATTTAAGCCTAAAAGCTAACATTTGTGGTGTGTATTTATAACAGGCAGGCACAGGGAACCTATCCATACTCCATTTAATTTCTTTCACAAGCTCCTTTGATCCAGGCATTATTGTCCAGGCAAAATTGGCACAAATTTCACTGCAGACATCACCAGCCACGCTGCTGAGAGCTGCCCAGCATCAGGGCTGAGAGGAGCTGCATTATAATTCATTTTAATTGAGTGTTTGGGCTAGCTGCACTGGCCAGCTCTCCCTCTTCAACTGGTCACCACCAGCTCATTACTTCCAAAACCCAAAGGCTTGCCTCACTTGCAGACAGGAGGTGTGGGAATCATGGCTGTGGGTTTCAGTTTTTTGCAGTGCTTTGGGTGATGTGGGGAGAGATGAGATGCCCGTGGGATGTGTGAGTTCAAAACCCTGCAGAGAAGGGGATGGATTCTGAGTTTCCCTGTTTTCTTGCTCTTCTGCCCTGAGATGAGCAGGACCTTGATCCCTGGGTAAATGTGGATTCTGCTTCCCATTGCATAATGGTGGAGGAGCCAGTCCTGCTCCAGTCTCTGTCCCATGCCCTCGGACGTCTCCATTTGATCTTCTTGAGCAGGAGGAGCATCAGAATGCACTCCACTCAAAGGGTCCAGATTTACACAGCAGTGTGGTGTCGTTTGCATCTTTGCTCTTATTTCCCCGCTGCTTCAGTGCTACTCCCTGCTGCGTAGAGCAGAAATGCCCTGCTTACAAGCCCAGCACAAATCAGCTTATTTCCTCAGTGGTCACTGTCACTGCTTCGCCATCTCGTTGCTGAGCAGTTGTGCCAGATCTTTCAGCAGCTTTTCAAAATCAAGTCCATTTTTGACTTTTTAACATTTTAACCCTACATGTGTGATGTTGGCAGAAGCTGCGGTCACCACTCTGTATGCCTCCTTCCCTGGTCCATCCATGAGCTGACTGAGCAGAGTGGGCCTTCATACTCCATCTACAGAGCCTTGTGTCCTGACCTCTTGGCTCATCTCACCAGGGAGAAAACATTCCTGTTTTTCTGCTGCCTTCCTTTAGTGATTATTTTACCGTTGGTCTTACTGCTTGCATCAAATCTGCCAGAGCCTACACAAATGTAATTCCTCATTCAGAGAAGCCTTCAAGTTGCGAAGAGCCCCTTTCCCTCATAACCACCTACCTTTACTCTGCTATTTAACCAGGATTGCATTTCAAATGCCTTTTTCTGCAAGAAGAAATGTAAGCATCCTAAAGGGCACCTGTAAGCATTTCTCATGCCACACACACACGGACTCTTTGGCTCTTTATCTCATTTCAGTTCTTTTTAATAAGTGCTCTCACTGCAGTGTCATTCCCCTTTTCCAAGTAAACACTGTCAGGGTGGGATTTTGCTGTCCCTACACATATGCGATGGTCAAATTACAGTGGATTTTGAGTACCATTGTGTTGGAGGACACAGTAAAGTCTTACAGATCTTTTTGTGGTCTCAGAGACAAACTGCTTTGTGTGAAGACTTCTCTGTTGCCAAGTACCGGTGCATCACACAGATAAATGCTCTGTAAGTGTTGACTTGGTTTCAAAGAGCTGCCAAAGCCATGGCTAGAAGGGATCTTGAAGGATACCTTCAAGCTGGAAATGGGCATCAGTGTCTTTTGACTGCCTTTCTGAACCCACTGTTCTGATGTTGACATCCCACACGCAGAGACTCTGCATGCCTGCAATGCTCTATCTGATGTATCCAGCTAGATCCATGAGATCACTTTCCATGGTTATTTTGGAGACAAATGGCCATTCAGCCTGCAAAAATGGCTGGTGAGTGGGGGAAGAAGGAAGGGTCTTCTTTTTGTTTCCTTGATACCATCCTTCACTTGTGCAAGAGCTAAGTTGCCCTCTCCATTAGAGACCTTGCAGCTTGCGATGTCAACTGCCCATACTTGATGCTGTCTGCATGCTCTGGGCAGTCCTCATGAGCAGTCAGTCTGTGTCAGGAGTTGTTTCCCAACCATGCATTACTTTATACCTGCAGCAGACTCAGCACTAAAAGTTAATACGTATTCATGGCAAGCTCTAGCTTGTGAGATCTACCAGGCTCATCCCCAGACCGTGAAACCCCAGAAATGGTTGTTTCCTCTGTGTCCTCAAAGTTCCCATCTTCGTTGGACGCCATATCATGGGTGGGGAGATCTGTGTGAGTGGGGATGGAGTGGGAGTCTTTCAGAAACCGTGTCCAGCCCTGCTGTGGCTTCCTACAAATCTGCATTCCTGGGTCCGTGTCTTACTGTGGATCTGCATGCCTGGATCTGTGTCTTACATGGGGTGCTGGGATCAGGCAGGAGGGAGGCCAGTAGGACAAGCTCCAAGTCCAGCAGCTCTCTAGATTCTCTGTTCATTGTAGAGCTCAGCTGAGGCCGAGACGGGGAGTCTTTAGCAGTGGGATCATCCAGATGAGCAGGGATCTTACAGTATTAATTAAACATCTGGAAAATTTGGCAGGCAGCCCACTTAATTATCCCTAGTGCTCAAGGAAGCTTTCAGGAGTCCTCTCCTCCTGTCCCTGCTCTCATGGCTTCTTCCTCCCAGCACATCACCATTTGTCATCTCAGGAGAGACCTTCACTCTTGGTCCTGCTGGGGAAGCTGCTGCTCCAAGAAGTACCTTTCAGCCACCAGACATGCTGCAGGCACAACAGGGTGCTGGGCAAGTCAGAATGGGGTGCTCTGCTGTTCTTGTGCATTACTTTAAGATTTGTTTTGGGGCATCCAAGAAAGAAGTTGTATGTCTCCAATCAAATTCAGTATTTGCAGTGCATTTCTTTCCTGGTGTGAAGCAGAGCATGGTCAGCTTAGAACCTGCTCCTCTGGGTGTGTTTCCAGCTGTGTATCCCCCCAAAATTGGGCAAGCCACTCCTCATGGTGCAGTGCATGCAATTGCCTTGTCCCATGCCTTGCAATGAAGCTGGGAGGGCAAAAGATTCTTGGCATAGCTGCAGGGAGCTCTGAACTACCACTAAAGAAAAATGCGGACAGCCTGTCCCTTGATAGTACTACCTGAAGGGTGTGTGCAGAAGCATGAAAAGCACTGATGAAAGACATTTGGCACCTAGAACCTTCCTAAAGTGTGATAGTGGTAGGCTATGGGAGACAGTTATTTTCAAATTAGTAGGTGGGAGGCACAGTGAGACAATTAGGCACCACTTAACAGGATGAATGTGATGACCACATTCCCTGCTTACTGATGTTTGGATAATTTACCACTGGTGGCCTTGTTAAGCAGTTATGAATTGCACAGGAGGAGCAGTGGGCTGGAACGTGCAATAGGGATGCAATGGTGCGTGGCTCATGCTGGTGACATTCATTGCTCTGCAGGGTGACAGCCCCCATCCCACATGGCTATCCCCTTTCCTCAGCAGCTCTGGAAGGTCTATTTGCTAGACTCGTCCTCAGATTGGCTAAATATAAACATGTCTCTAGTGAGTGGTGTCATGGAGACGCTGCGTAGTGCCAGGGAGGGCAGAGAAGGGGGGAAACATTTGTGACAGCCCGTGGGGAACTTGTAGGATGGGGTCTGTATGATACAGAAGTTGTAAACTCCCTCGCAAAGCACTGAAGAACTCATAGAAAGAGGCAATGGCTAAGAAACATCAAGACTCCTTGAACATCTGGGTTGTTTTTGTGCCCTATTTGGGCAGTGTATCCCCTGTGGCAGGAGAGAATCACAGATTGGCTAGGGTTGAAGGGACATTAAAGCCCTCTAGTTCCAACCCCTGCCATGGGCTAGTTGCCCCCACCAGCTCAGGCTGTGCAGGGCTCCATCCAGCCCAGACTTGAGCACCTCCAGGGATGGGGCACCATGTTCTGGGCAGCAGTTGCAAGCACCTCATCACTTTTTGAATAAAGAATTTCTTCCTAATGTCTGACCTCTGTATTTCCCATCCTTTATAATGGAAGGGAAGGGAAGGGAAGGGAAGAGGTAACACTCCGCTTAGCTCTGAGGCAGGCAGAGGGTGGTGTGCCTATGTCTGTTTGTGCGTCTGTGCCAGTGTTGTGCCACACGATTTGTCCTGCTATGAGTCTGAGGTAATTAGCTGGAGCCCAGTGTGATGCTGCCAGTACTGTGGGGAGACGGTGCCTGAGATATTCCGAGGGCATATGGCTAAGCAACCTGTTAAATGTTTCTACAACTCTAACAAGATAACCAGACCCCTGGGAAGCTGAGTAAACAGTTGTATTTCCACTTGGAGGGGGTGAGTGACCTCCACAAACATTGAGCTGTTCACTGGGAGACACGGGGGGCAATACTGGAAGAGCTCCCCAGGGCCGTGGAATGGAAACTCACAAAGCAGGTTGTCTTCAGCGATTTGCCTCTTTTCTTCCTGGCTCAAATGAGAAGCTGCAGAGACAGCATGAAAATGAAATATAACTGGCAGGGATACCCCATTTCAGTTCTCCTGCATCTCTTATGGCTCCCTGCGGTCCCTGCTGCCTGTCTGCAGAAGTCCATAGCAAAGTGTTATTGAGCTGCTGGAGCTGATTGAATTTTTTTCATATCCTCGAAGGGCCACATTGACGAGTGCTGCTTTGAACAAGAGAGGACATTGTTAGCCACTTGGCAGATCTGATCCTCACGGGACAGACACAGTACCTGGCTGGGACTGCTGAATGAGCAGGGACAGCTCTCTGCTGCAAGGTGGGAAGTGGTGGAGGTATCTGTAGCAAGGATGGAGACGCATATTAAACACACCATGATACCATGCCAAAGTAATATTCTTACTTCTCACAACCACTCTGTGCCCCAGGTCTCTTTCGGAGAGTAGATCTTACCTTTCCTTCTGCTGTGATTCCCCTGGGGTCTTTTGGTGGGCTCCAGATACACGCTAGGGATTAAACTGCTTTGGGAAGTGGGCTTTCCAGGTCCTGGCCTGTGACTTTCTGGGCTTCATCCTGTCTCTCAGCTGCTCACCTCCTGGCAAGTTCTGGGGGCTACCCACCTTCATGAGGGATAGACAGTCAACCCATGACATTAAGTAGGGGGTCTGAGCCACACAAAAGCCCACAGCAGATTAATTAACAAGGACAGACTCAAGAGACATCATCAGGGATGATCTACAGTGTGCTTGGCTCATCTCCATGGATTTTGTGCTGTGTAGCTCAGGCAGTGAGGGACAGCCTCTCCCTATGCTGCAGGCAGGAAGCACAAGGGTTCCTGAACCTTAGGGATGGAGGAGAAGAAGCACCCAGCTTTTGCAGCTGTTCACAGAGTGCACATCCATCCATGTTCTTTTGGGCTTTCTGTTACTTTCAGTATAAGAGCTGGGCCATGGTTTACAGTGCCTTTCTTCTCCAGGGGCCCCATTTGTATCCCTTTGGCCTTCTGCTGCATGGTGCTGCTCAGCAATCCATGCACAGGAATGGCCAAACAGAGTGTGGGAACCAACACTGCTCCATCGTGGCATGGATGCATTGGTGACTGCAGACTGATCTACGAGTGGGGCTGGCTCAGGAGCACATATATTGTCATCCAGCTGGCTCCACCAAAGGGAGGAGCAGAGACCTGGCTGCTGGAAACTGTTTCCACCTCCTCGTTGTGTTCTCAGGGGGGAAGAAGTCTGGGGCCAGCATTTCAGTGAGCTTATGCTGAGATGCCACATGCAGGGAGGCTGGTGGTGGAGCTGGACAGAGCACACAGGAGCTGGGTCACAGCAGAGTCTGCTGAAGGGCAGTGGCAGTTTGTACGTCCTCCTCCCTATTCCTTGGGAGCAAAGAGCAACCTCAGCTCCACATTTCTGTGGTTTCTTTGCTCATTATAGGAAAAACGGAGGGTGAAGACAGGTCAATGAATCATTACTGTTTGGTTTGGCTGCACCACTGCACCGTGTTTAGGAATGGCTGATTCTTTTTCTTCTTGCGAGTTGTTCGCTCTTCCCCTGCTCCTTCGGGTTTTGGGGTCGTTTTGTATTTTTTTTTTTCCCCGCTATTATCCTGAATTATTGCAAGATGGTGAAACAGCAAAGATCCTCTTCTCTTTGGGTTGGCTTCCCCCGCAGCAGATGTCAAATGAAAGAGCCCGGCTTTTGGATAACTCATCCCAAAAGGGGGTTGGTGCATCCTGTATCCTTCACCCGTCCCATGCTGAGACATTGCAGGGAACCATTGGCGCGGCCCTCCAACTCATGACAGCACTTTCCAGGGGGAGAACAAAAAAAAAACCCACCACAACAACAAAGTAAAAAAGGAACAGAAATCCTCTATCTGTTTCTTAAATATGTATTTTTCAGGTCCTTGCTGAAACATCTGTTCTGCATTTGCACAAGGGACACTAATCTCTCTACATTTGTTCTTTCCTTTGCTGCTGGGATGCTGGGCTTGCATGGTGAGAAGGGGCACACCCTGCAGTACACAGGAACAAGGGAAGTGCCTGTTTTGGGGTACACTGTCCTTGTGTGCTGTACTGGAGACCACTCATCTCCTGCCACAGTAACGATGGTCCTGGAGATGCAGAGGGCAATTTTCTCATTTGAATCTCTCCTGGGTTGTAATTTGTCCTAACTCTTCACCTGCCATGACACAGAATCTTCTTGCATGTCAGTGCCTGATTACATGGTGTCACAGGAACTTTCCAAAAATTATACCATGTAGGTGGCACTGTCTGGAAGAGGACGTTGCAGGGAGCCCATGCAGCTCTTGCAACATTGAGGGGTGCTGAGGATGGGGAGAGGGGAACACTCTGCACTCCCAGAAGCCAAAAATCTTCTTTTTTTTTGGATGAACTGGATGGGGAAAGGCAAATATCACTCGGAGTTGCCCAGATGGCATTGTTCAGGTTACTGCTGCCTGAGACAGGGTTATGGATCAGGGCTGCTGATGGAGGTCAGGCAGGAGAGCCCTTAACCACGTGTAACTCTGCAACAGGATCATCCTCTGGGAAGATGGAGGGCTGATCAGGGAGCAAAACATGGAGGATACATCCAAACCAGGGGTGAAGTCTGCAACATTGCAGAGGTGCTGTCAAATCAGGGGCTGCTCTCCCTGAAGGAAGGCTCTGAGGATGTCTCTGTTCCATGGGTTGGACGAGCAGATGCCTAATCCTAATTGGTACATGACCCATTGGGTTGGATTCAATGATCCTTATGAGATCCCTTTCAACTTGCAATATTCTATACTTCTTTTTTTTTCTCTTTGAGATCTGGGTGCTGCCATAAACATCTTTTCTTTATGTCTCTTGCTGTTGTTGCCTGAATTACAGCTGCTCTCCAGCTCACCGGCTTCCAGGTACTATAACAGGTTTGCCTGTGCTCTGAGGCCCCTTCCGCGTTCATAAGTACCAGAGAGGGTCTGATGATGGATGAAGCAGGAGGGCATGAACAGATAACACAGTAGATCAGGAATAAATTAGCAATGGGCAGTGCCTTACCTAGCTCCCTCTAGCCCAAGCCTCCTGCAGCACAAACTTGCTCCCCATCTGCATCTCTGGATGTGCTATTTCATCTGGTTTCAAATGTCCCAGGCTTTCCTTGGGATAAACTTCTCTACAGACTCATAAATCTTCTTGTCAGGAAGTGTTTTTTTTCTTGCTACAGACCCAAAATATTCCCTCACTGTTTCACTTGTCTCATTGTGTCTGGGGAGAAAGGCTCCTTGCCCTGACCCACAACCATCCCTACACGAGGTGTCTGCCTGCAACAGTGACAAGAAATTGGGTCTGACAGTCCTTTGGGTTCTCCAGGCTGCTGCTTGTGTTCAGCAGACAGATGAGCCTGGAGGAGCACCTTGCAGGTTAATCTTTAGACTCTCAACACGGCCAGGTTGTGTTGCAGATGTTGATGCCAGAGTGTATTTGTTCATTTCACAGTTTTGCTTATTTATCAGATCCTGTGATCATTAAATTGTGCATTACCATTTGGCATGTGGCAGGTTTTAATTCCTATGGTTGGTTTATGCCCTCTGCAGGTATTAGTCTAAATGCATTTCCTGACAAGTGATGGATGCTCCAAAAAGCTGTGGCAACATATTTATTGATCAGAGCTCTCCGTAACCCCAGCTCACTAATGCAAGCTCTCACAGCGCCAGGAACTGTTGTCTCCTTAGACTGTTTCATTAACTCAGATGTGAGGGTTTGGACTTTCCTTCCACGCAGGACGGAGTAAATCTTGAGCAGCGTCCTCATCTGCAGTGATGGGAGAAGATTTCTTCACTTCAGAAGCAAAGGGCAATGGCTGCTGTACATTGTCCCATTGGCTTCCCAAGCCAGATTTTTTAGTCTGCCCTACTTGGATCTTATAGAATCATGTGGTTAAAGGACATCTAATCCAACTCCCCTGCAATGAACAGGGACATCTACAACTTACTCAGGTTTCTCAGAGCCTGGACTTTGTCTCCAGGAACTGCCACGTGTAGAACTTGGGTCCAGCAATACCACTCTGCTCCCAAGGGCCACACAGCCCTGCACCATGGGATTGGATGGCATCACCCAGGGGGCTCACTGCAGATCAATGCCTTGCAGGGATAAGTCTACAGTGCAGAAGCACTGCTGTGGTAGTAGAGCAGATGCTGGTGAAGAAGTTGGATGGGAAGAGATGAGAGATAGTGGGAAGTACCATAAGCCTGTGGTACAGGAAAACCACTGTGGAGAACAGGGAATGGAGCAGATGCTGTCGAAGCTGCCAAGGTCAGATGGGAAGAGATGAGAGAGAGTGAAGAGCTGGTGGAAGGTAGGGTGGGCTTCCATTCCTTGGTTGTGGGAAATGCTGTCTGATTCAAACCTATTGGCAGGGATGTCGTTGGCTTCTGGAAAAGCCGTCTCTGCTGACTCTGGAGCAGAGCAACAACCCACATGTTGCAAAGATTTCCAGAAATTAGCTCCTAGTCCTTCCTCCTGAGGTTTGCATGACCCCAACATTCATGCTGGGAATAGAGTAGACTGACGGGAAGGAGAATCCCGGTGGCAGGGTGATGCTGGAGCGCTGCACATGGTTGGCTCTACTCCCTCTGGTCGACAAACAGCAGTGGTGGGGTGAAAGGAGGTGAGTCTGGAGCAAAAGGAGGTTGGTTTAGTGCAAAAGGAAGTGGGTTTGGTCGTGCCACCACTTGCAAACTGATGCCCTCTGCTCTGATTGTGTGAGTGTTCCAGTCTCGTCTCTGCCAGAGGTCCCCATGCTTGTTACCAGCAGCTCATTAGGTTTTGCAGCTTCCAGTCGTCCATGCCACTTGGTTTTAAATGTTAAGGAAAGAGGTCCTCAGGGGACTGTGGGGCTCTCCCCACCTTCCTCGCCTGCCCTAGGGAACAAGCTTTTGAGAGGAATTGGGCTGGATGGTCTCCAGAGGTCTCTTCCAACCTCGATGACTCTGTAATTCTGTGATACCCTGTCCTCTTCTGGAGTCTGGTGAGGAGAAGGAAATGTTTTATAGAAATAAACCGGGTCTCTTATTAATAGAGAAATATTACAGCTTAATGCAAGATAAAGAACGAAGCCAAGTGACATGTTAATGCAGTGAGGGGGAATCTTTATTGTTAAGCAGTGTCTCAGAACGCATAGTGTTGTGCTTATCTTCTGGAAACTTTATTCTATCACTGTAAATCTGGCTTTCATAATCCCATAATTTCAGCCTTAACTCTTATTTAGAGCTGGCCTGGTGGAGCCACCTGCAAGCAGGGAGATACTGCTGCCTGCATGGATTCAGGAAATGCAGGAAATGCACCAGGAAATGCAAAAGCACTTCTATAAAGTTTAAAAAACAAACAAACAAACAAAAAAAACCCCAAGAAACTGCAACAAAGCAAATATCCCAAGACCAAACTTGATATGGTTTGTTTTAATTTCTAGAGAAGGATGGCATCCAGCTGGGATTCTCCTGCGCCTGTGTCCCTTTGAGGTCAGGGTCAGACCACAGTAACTGGTGTAGCATCCCAAGATGATCTGTAATTAATAATGTGGCAGCTGTTGTGCTCAGTGCTGTGCTCTCAGGCTTCAATTGCTGATTGAGGTGAGAACCATTGCTCACCAGGTAGAGGAAATCAGGCTTGCATCAGAATATAAAGGATTGTTTTAATTAAACCCGGTATTTCCAAGCAGCAACCAAATTGAGGAGGCAGTTGGAGTCAGTCAGAAAATTCCATGCACCTTTTCCTCTATAAATGGAGCAGAGAAGAGCTAGAACAAGGCTTTTCCCCTGTCTGGGGAATTATCTGACTCTCAGCCCTGTGGGATGGTGAATTCAGGTTGGGCTTCAAAGAAGGGCAGCTGTTCTGGGATGCTATGGAGGAAAAACTCAATGCCCTGAGATGCTCCCAGGATTTTTTTGCTCATCAAACATGGGGAGAAGGTTGAGGGACATACCCAGCACTCTACTCCTGGCTGCATTTGTTGTATCTGCCATGATGCTGAAATCCCCATCTGGAGATGTTGATCCCCTGTGGTGGTCTCTGCATGCAGGACTTGCACTGAGCACAGAGCTCCTGCTGCCTCCTTCCTGGACCCTGCCTGGCAGAAGCAATCCAGGCAAAAGTACATTTTTGAGTGCTTGTCAGCCCTGCATTACAAGGTGAATATTAGAACTCCAAAACAGCACAGCTGGTCTGGGAATAGAGCTGGATTTGGGAGTTGATTTTCACCAAACTGTTGGATAAGAGATCATTGCAACCAAATAAACTCAGAAAGACAGACAGACAGACGAGAAGCTCCATGTGCATGGTGGTATGCTCAATGCACTGGGCTGTGCCTGGAAAATGGGGTCTTCAGAGCCTTTGGAGATCACAGAATCACAGAACAGCAGCAGTTGGAATGGACCTCAAGACTTCATTGAATCCAAACCTCCTGCTAAAGCAGGTACCCTGCAATAGGTTGTAGGTACCCTACAATAAGTTGTGCAGGTACAAATCCAGGCAGGTTTGAATATCTCCATAGAAGGAGACTCCACAACCACTTTGGGCAACCTGTTCCAGTGCTCCATTGCCCTCACCATAAATAAGTTCTTCTGTGTGTTGTTGTGAAACTTTCTAAGTTCAAGTTTTAGGCCATTGCTCCTTGTCTTGTCACTACACCAAGAAGAACATGGCTTCATCTATTTGACTCCTACTTTCCTTTAGGTATTTATAAACTCTTATCAGGTCCCCTTTGAGTCTTCTTTTCTCCAGGCTGAACAGACCCGGGTTACTCAACCTTTCCTCATGTGGAAGATGCTCCAGACTCTTTATCATCTTTGTGACCCTCTTCTTGATTTCTTCTAGGAGATCCCTGTCTTTTTTGAACTGGGGAGCCCAGTGGACACATGATTGTAAATGTGGCCTCATCAGGGCAGAGCAGAGGTGGAGGATCACCTCCCTCAACCTGCTGGCCATATTCTTTTTAGTTCACCTCCATTGACATTCTTGGCCACAAGGGTACACTGCTGGCTCATGGCCCACAGGCTGCTCTCCAGGACACCCAGGTCCTTCCTCACAGAGCACCTATCACCTTAAGCTGTACTGATGCATGCAGTTATCCCTACCCAGGTGCAAGACTCTACGCTTGCTCTTGTTAAACCTCATCAGGTTCCTCCCTGCCCTTCTCTCAGACTGTCCAGGACTTGTTGAATGGCAGTACAGCCTTCTGATGTGTCAGCCATTCCCCTCAGCTTTGTATCATCAGCAAACTTGCTGATGGTGGGCTCCATCTCATCATCCAGGTGGCTGATGAAGATGTTGAATGAGACCAGACCCAGCACCAATCTCTGGTGAACACTGCTAGTTACAGACCTCCCAACTGACTCTGTGCCACTGATGACAACTCGCTGAGCTCTGCCAGTCAGCCAGTTGTCAATCCACTTCACCATCCACTCATCTATCCCCACCCTTTCTAAGTCTCATAACAAGAATATTGTGGGAAACTGTGTCAAATGCCTTGTTGAAGTCAACATCCACTGCTCTCCTCATATCTACCCAGCTAGTGATGACATCATAGAAGGCTACCAGGTTGGTCAAGCGTGATTTCCCCTTGGTGTAATCCATGTTGACTACTCCTGATAACCTTCTCTTCTAACTGCTTGGAGACAGAGCATGTTATTCCAGCAACTTTCCAGGGATGGAGGTGAGGCTGACTGGCCTGTAGTTTCCTGGATCCTTCTTCTTGTTCTTATTGAAGACTGGAGTGACATCGTCTATCGTCCAGTCTTCGTGCACACCTCCTGTTTGCCAAGAGAATGCTCAGGGGCTCCAGGACCACGAGCATGGGCCAGGAGCAGAGCTGGGGCGTGGGACGTTTTGCAGAACAATCAGGCCATAGGGTCCAAGATGGAAAATTCCCAGCTTGTTTTGTGCAACTTGTTGATATTAAATCCTCAGTCTCATGCTTAAAATAAACACAGTTGAGCAAAGACATAAAAATATGCTTGTATCCACAGGCCGGGATACGCTTGCACACCACATATCTGGAGTTTCAAGTGTTGTGTTTGCCCAGAATGCAGCTTCAGCAAAACCAAAATTATTTGCAGAACAGTCAGCTACAAAAAGCCTTCCTAGCTCAGAAATTCTGGGGGCAAATGCAACAATGACTATTCAAGTGGAATTGCCTGGCACAGTTTTTTCAAAGCAGAGAGCTGCAGATGAATTGAAATGGGGCTGTTTCAGAATTGGAGGAAATTTATACAAACAAACAAATACACTAAGATTTGCATGAAATGAGTTGAAATGATCAAATGGAGCTACATCAGTGACCGTCCTTTTGCCCTTGAACTGCCAGCTTGTAGGAAGAGGGAAGATCTCACAATCTTGTCTCAGTATGAGACAGGAAACATTCCTTAAATCTCAAATATTTTTACGGATCAAAAAACACTTCTTTTTTTCTCTTCTTTTTTTTTTTTTTTTCTTGACAGTGTCTCATCTTTTGATGTGGCTTAATGGGTACTTCTGCCAAGATATTTTCATGGTGCAGCAGAGAGGTTTGTCAGCTGTCTGTGTCCCTTCTACAGCTGCAACCAACTGATTTAAAGTGCATATGAAAATCTTAATTAATCAGCAATTAGGAATGGCAGCTTGTCAGTTTGAATAGCCAGGCACCTCAAGGTTCAGGCTCTGGCCATGTGCTTTCAGAATGTCAGCCCTGAAGCAGGGATGCATTACTAAACTGTAGGGTCTGCATACATCCAGCCCAGTGTTAAAGAACAGAAAATTAATGGAGATTTGTTGGGAAGGTGCCCCAAATCCTGCATGGGAGAGAAGAGACCGTGAGCTGTTATCCCTCCTCCTTGTCTGGCATTTGGAGGGTCTTTGGGATCTCTAAGACCGCTTCAAGGATCTCCCTGATCTCACAGCTCATGCCTGGTTTCCCTTATTCCATGTGTCACCATCAGCCAGTCTAGTTGGACCAAACCATTTGTTTTCCACTCAAACTGCAAAAAACACACCAGATTACTTCATTTTGGAGGCTTATTGAGATCCTCTAGCATATTTTTGAGATGAGATGCAGACTGCTGATGATCTCTGTGTGTNCTCCTGTGCTGCAGTTTCTGTCCGTTTTCCTTTGTCCTGTTTCCACACACTTCTGAAAAGAGTCTGGCCTCAGAAATGTTGACATGTCCAACATGTGAGACAGTAGTGTTAAGACAAATCACAAGAAAGGCTGCCCACATTGGCCTACACTTAAAGCCATACCCACCAGGAAGTGTTCGGGAGCAATGGTGAGAGCCATCCAGGAGACCCTCATGGGGCTATTAGTGTGCTGCTGTGATTTTAATACTCTTAGACAGGATATAACCCATCTCCACAGATAAAAAACAGGAACCCTGAATGAAAAACGTAGCCATTACCCAGCTAGACACAGTTTTCTCAGCTCTGGGAAGCTCTGAGTGGAAGTAAATGCACACAAGATTGAAATTTCAGTCTGCTCTAACTTCCTCCTGGGGCCAGAGCTATGTGGAGAGAAAGAAAAAGATTTACTTCTTTCAGAAGAAGCTTAGAGCTCTCTACATATGTGCCTGGTGCAGCATGCTGACCAGGTCTGTGCATTTCATCTCATTTCATCTCATTTCGTTAGAGCTTTAATCACATTAATGACAGCCCTAACATTTCAGGATGGCTCAGGATCAGCTGCTGAGCTCTGGGCTTTTTGCTGCAATGGGGAGAATGCCAGCAGTAGGACGCTGCTCCTGAGCATCCTGGCTTCCCTACTGCTTTGCACCAGCGCCTCTGAAATAGCTCCTGCAGGGAGGGGGACACAGCCACTGATGGGGATGAGATCCCTTTACCCATTTACCTGCTGCTTTTTCCATTCCAGCTTTCTCTGCAGCACTTTCTGCATCCTGAGTTGTTTTCCCCAGGTTTGTGCTCTGGGACTCAAACAGACCATTGGTGGTCCCTTTTTCCTTTGACATTTGAATCATCCCNCCTCAGAAATGTTGACATGTCCAACATGTGAGACAGTAGTGTTAAGACAAATCACAAGAAAGGCTGCCCACATTGGCCTACACTTAAAGCCATACCCACCAGGAAGTGTTCGGGAGCAATGGTGAGAGCCATCCAGGAGACCCTCATGGGTCTATTAGTGTGCTGCTGTGATTTTAATACTCTTAGACAGGATATAACCCATCTCCACAGATAAAAAACAGGAACCCTGAATGAAAAACGTAGCCATTACCCAGCTAGACACAGTTTTCTCAGCTCTGGGAAGCTCTGAGTGGAAGTAAATGCACACAAGATTGAAATTTCAGTCTGCTCTAACTTCCTCCTGGGGCCAGAGCTATGTGGAGAGAAAGAAAAAGATTTACTTCTTTCAGAAGAAGCTTAGAGCTCTCTACATATGTGCCTGGTGCAGCATGCTGACCAGGTCTGTGCATTTCATCTCATTTCATCTCATTTCGTTAGAGCTTTAATCACATTAATGACAGCCCTAACATTTCAGGATGGCTCAGGATCAGCTGCTGAGCTCTGGGCTTTTTGCTGCAATGGGGAGAATGCCAGCAGTAGGACGCTGCTCCTGAGCATCCTGGCTTCCCTACTGCTTTGCACCAGCGCCTCTGAAATAGCTCCTGCAGGGAGGGGGACACAGCCACTGATGGGGATGAGATCCCTTTACCCATTTACCTGCTGCTTTTTCCATTCCAGCTTTCTCTGCAGCACTTTCTGCATCCTGAGTTGTTTTCCCCAGGTTTGTGCTCTGGGACTCAAACAGACCATTGGTGGTCCCTTTTTCCTTTGACATTTGAATCATCCCAGTACCACAGACTTACACAGACTTCTCAAGGATGAAAATAACCCAACACTGATCAGCAAAGATGTTTTACAAGAATCAAGACAGATCGATCCACTTGCTTTGGGGAGGGGAACACAAGGCAAATCTTGATAAATCTTGATGTATTGATTGATGGTTCATAAGTATTGCTGAATTACCCTGTTGTTGGCTCCTGCCCTGACCTTGGTCAACTTGCTCCACTCCTCCTTGTTTGGAGTTGCTGCATGTGGGGAATCAGGGCAATGAGCCCCAGAGAAGAGAGGTGGTGGCTCAGGATCTGGTGCATGGCAGGGGCAGCTGCAGGGCTCTGCCCGATGGCATCGCACATTCACACACAAAAAAGGATGAATTACACAAATCCTATTGGCACTTCCCTTCTGACTCTCAGGACTCAGCACTGCAGCAGGTGCAGAGCAGTCTCAGGGGGACAATATGGTTTTCAGACATCTGGAAATGTGATGAGATGAAATTCCTTGATGAAAATAAGGCCTCTGAGCTGCACTGAACACCCCCTGAAATGCAAACAGCTTTTTGCAGGAAGTAAATCTCCATCATTTTTGCCCCAGTTGCTCCAGACCAGCACCAGTGCACATTTACATTTCAGACTTGAGATTTCTCTCAGCTGAAGAAGGGTGAACCTGGCATAGAACTGGGAATGTGAAATGTTATCTCAAAGCAGCAACTGTATGTTCTATCCTTGCACGTGGGCGCCTCGCTCCTGGGCAGATCTCAGCCTCAGCACACAATTCACAGGCACCTCATTTCAACTAGCAAGCCTCAAACACTTATTTAATTGTCCGATATTCATCTCTTTGTGAATCATAAATTACTAAGATCTTGTTTGTGTTTGCATTTATACAACTAAACAGATGCCAGGCAACATCGTGCTCATTCTGCCATGTTACATACCAGTCCTTTCCTTGTGCAGTGGCTGCATATTTCCTTTTCCAAGTGAATTTTAGCCCTGGCATTGTATTGGCTTTACAGAAACGGCACTGAGCATGTAACTTCCAACTATTCAGTGTCCGAAACCCATGGTTTTTCCAGCCTGTGTCATTTTGTCAACCCCTGCAGTCAGGACATTTTCTTGACAACTGCTGAACTGCTGGTTGGACCCATCACTTGTGATGCATTAGAAGGAAAAAGTTTTTTATGGTAAGGGCAGTGAGGCACTGGAACAGGTTGAGCACAGACGTGGTGGATGCCCCATCCCTGGAGACACTCAAGGTCAAGCTGGAGGGGCTCTGATCACCTGATGGAGCTGTAGACATCCCTGTTCACTGCAGAGGAATTGGACCAGGTGACTTTTAAATGACCCTTTCAACTCAAATAATTCTGTTATTTTATAGTGTGCGGTCATCCCCATCACCTCCAGAGCATTTTTTCTCTCCTGGAGGTCACATATTCCAATACATCACAGGAGGCCTCAGCCTGATGCCATCTCCTGAGCTGGTTTTGCATTTTCTGCCAACACAACTTCATGATCATCGTTGGCGTTCTCCTCTGCTGCATGCAGCTCCTGCGTGAGCTGTTTGCCTGCAGGCTGGCAAGGGCAGGAGCTCAGCCTGTGACCTCAGCCAGGCCCCGCACCAATTGCTCTGTACAGGCTTTTAGAGCTCTTTCAGCTGCACTCAGCTTTGATTGTGCCTGATCAAAATGCGCACGGTCAGCTTTGATAATCGCTGATGATCAGAACCTTTTAGGTGGCAAGTGACAGGGCCAGCACTAGCATGATGGACTGGGTTGTTAGGAACAGCTGTCTCCCCTTTTCCTGCCTTTTGAAAAGTCCATGTTTTCTGTGCTGCTCTAGAGGGCTGTATGAGGGTGTTTTGGGGCTTGCTCTCAAAGCACAGGAGCACAGGGCTGCTCATCCTGCAGTCACCCCTGCTTGCTTGGTGTGGTTGTGTGGTGATGCTGTACTAGATCTCCCGCCTTCTTTGGGGATTTGCAGCCCTCAGTTCCTTCAGGACAGAGAAGCAATTGCAATGACCACCCACCAATGTAAAAGAGCATAAACATGGTGATTGTAAATACGCCCTTGCCCTGGAGAATGCAAGCTGCTACCAGCAGTTAGTGAGGTTGTTACAACCCGAGAATATAATTCCAGCCCACCTCTTGCTGCCCTGACCCTTCCCCTGACCTCCCTGGGATCTCTGAGCTGCAGCTTGGTAAGCTGGTAAGCTCTGGGAGAAGTGATGCAGGCCTGGCACTGTTCAAAGCTTCGCCTTAGAATCACAGAAACATTAAGGTCAGAAATCCCTAAGGTCGCCTATTCCAACCTTCCACCCCACCCCACCATGCCACTAAGTCATGTTCTTCAGAGACTCATCTACACTTTTCTTGAACACCTTTAGGGATGGTGACTCCTCCACCTCCCTGGGCAGCCGTTCCACTGCCTTACCAGTCTTCCTAAAAAGAAATTGTTGCTAATATCCAAGCTGAACTTCTCCTGGAGCAACTTGAGGTTTATTACCTGGCTGCAGCTTTTCAGCCACTCAGCCCCAAGCCTGGAGTGTTGCCTGGGGTTGTTCTGACCAAAGTGCAGGACCCATCACTTCATCAGTCAACCTCAACCCTGTGATCCAGCCTGTCCAGATCCCTCTGTAGCGCCTCTGTAAATCCTCAGGTAAAGGAACAGTTCTCCCCAGCTTGGTGTCATCTGCAAACTTATGAAGGGTGCATTGAATTCCCCCCTTCAGATCACCAATAATAATATAAAACAGGGCTAACCCCAGTACCAACCCCTGCCTCTGGTAGGGTTCCTTGGAGGAGTTAGTTCCTGGCTGGTATCTGGGGTTAGATGTGCAGGAGAGAAGAGGCACAGAGAAGTGCCACATTCCTGTCTCTCTCAGGACACCTCACTCAGCCCTTCTGCTCTGCTCAGATGCTGTCAGTTTAAGTATTAATTATATATATGAATTGAAAAAAAAAATCATTTTGTTTAATTAAAAAAAAGAGGGGGGGGGGGGGGGTGGGGGGGGGGGAGAAAATTAAACAGGGCCATACATTAGGAACAAACTATACTCAGCAGGCTGGTGAGCCAAGGCCCACCAGGCAATCGGGAAGGCAGTGTGCAGGCAGTAATCGAAAAAAGTAAGACGCACACACACACACGCACACACATATACACACACACCTCAATGGCCACTGTGGAGCCAGGGCAGGGGCAGAACTGTGCAAGGTCCCTGCTGTCCCCTCTCATTGTGCTGGGGTCCCATGCTTGGGAATGGTGCCAGCAGCGGTGCCTTGCTGTGTTCAGGTCACTCCTGTGTTTGTTAAATGTCTGTGAATGAGTGTCAGGGAATCCCCTTATAGCCCAGATGAAGGGT
Source organism: Odontophorus gujanensis (assembly GCA_013399175.1). Taxonomy (NCBI): domain Eukaryota; kingdom Metazoa; phylum Chordata; class Aves; order Galliformes; family Odontophoridae; genus Odontophorus; species Odontophorus gujanensis. Next base: position 87,306 of record VXAB01007527.1, on the reverse strand, counting down.
TATTGAGGAGCACAAATGTTAAATGCCTGCTGCAGAGAGCTGTGCCATCCCTCTGCATTATACCGCCTTCTCTTCCTGACTCCTGCCTCACCATGGGGATGCAGTAGTGTCTGGGGGTGTCTCTCATCATTCTGCTTCACCTGGGCCATGTCTGCACAGCGGTGACCAACTCCAGGTGCTTGAGGAACAAGATGCACACATCGGGCTCAGGGCTTGTTTATGTGAAGTGCTGCCCCTGGGAGCCCCCAGCCAAACTTGGTCCTGAGGTGGGAGAGGGTGACAGCCTGTACCATGTCACACAGATGACCCTGGGAGGGGTGCAGTCCCAACCTGTGGCCCTGTGCAAGGCACAAGGAGTGCTAAAAACAAGACAAACTAAGTGCAGCTGGCATAAAATCCATGCAGTACATTGAACTGTAATGATTCTGACAATAAAGCAACCCAATAAATATTATGAAATGAAAACAGCCCTCCGGGAGCGTTTGCTATCGATTGCTGAGAGCTGGCATTTGTGCAGCAGATTACGTGCGAGGCAGGTTCTCGCTGGCTTTTCTTCCTTCCCTTTCAAATGCAGAATGAAAAGAAGTCTCTGGAGGGTGCCTTCAAGGGGGACTCGCCCCTCTTCTTGTGCTGGGGCTCTGTCAGGAAGGAGAGAAGGAGGAGAGCAAGATGGGACATAGCAGAGAGTACAGGTGTGAGTTTGAGTGCAGTGCAACTTCTGTCCTTGCAAGTGTCCCGCTGTTAGAGCCTGCAGAACTGGAGGTCCCCCACGCCCTCATACTGTGCATAATAGGGTGTCCTGGAGATGGATCTGGCTGGTGTGTGGGTCTGAGCAGTGAGGCCAGAGATTTGTTCTATGCTGGGAGGGATTTGGTGAGGCTGGGAGGATGATACTCACCACTGTCAACTTGAAAAGCTGCTGTCCTGGATGCCCTGCCTCTTTCACCCTAACCTGAAGCATACGTGGCAGTAAATGCACCTCAGCTGACCCTGCATGTTGGCCTTGCAGCTCTGGCATCCTAAGCATCCTGGTTATCTCTGGACATCGTGGACATCCCTTGGCATCAAGGACAACCCAGTCAACCTAGATATTTTGGGCATCCTGAATATCCTGGCCATCCCCAGGCGTTGTGGACAACCTGGGCACTCAGGGCATCTCAGGCAGCCCCAAGTCCCAGACCATGCACTCTCCTGTGTTTCTCTGGCTTCTGCCTGCTGCTTCATGACTCTCCACCTTCCCTCTGCTAATTAACCCTGTTTCCAACCAGAACCTCTCTGCTGATGCTAATTACAGGAACACCAGCCTGTGAGACTGAAGTGTAAGAGGGATGATTTGTCCCTTGCTTTCTAACAAGGATACACAAACTCTCAGGAGATGGAAAGATGTAAGGGAATCGCTCATAAAGCTGAGATTTATGAGACTAAAGACTAGTTATCCCTCACTGGAAAGAGATGACAAAATAGCTCCATTTATTGCGTGCACTTCGCGTGGCGATGTTGTGACTGACCTCTGGGTGGATGACAAGAATGGGCCTGAATCTGCTCACGGATATTTACCAGGATAAATGTGAAATATCTGTGCTGGTGTCAATAGTTATTACTTGGGATTTTTATCAGCACAAGAAATAATAAATGAAGGCTTTTTTCAAAGCAACTCCAAAAAAATAAAGCCTAACAAAAAACCACATTCATGCTGGCTAAAGAGATACAATTCTTTGCTAACTGGAAATAATCATACGCATTTTGCTATCAGTGCCTGCTAAATAAGTCTGGGGCTGTGTATTAGTGAGGGCATTGCAAGAACTTCGGAGGGCAGCTCCAGCATTCACAATGACGGGGGTGAATGGGAGCAACTGTCTGGAATCAACCAGAGGAAATTCAGTGCCTGGGAGGGATAAATGGATGCACGGAGAGGCAACAGGGTGGCAGGAGGAGCTCGGGAGGCTGAGACGGATCACTGACTTAGTGTGAGTCAATAGTGTGATGGTTTAGCAGAAAGGGCAGCTCACCTCCTGGGATGCATTAATGTGGGTTGCTGGATGGGAGCCAGGGAGAGCTGCAGTGCTGCGCTCTGCACTGTGTCCAGGTCTGGGTGCTGCAGCTGAGGGCATCTGCAGATAAACAGGAGAGCAGTGGGGTGCTTGAGGCCACTGATGCTGGGGTGGGACAGTGCTGTTTCGGTTCCTCAGGTCCTCCTCCCAGACCACTGAAGCCTGTCCTGGTGGGATCCATCCTTCCATGTACATGCTTTTTTTTGGTATGCCTTATCCCATGGATGAAGACATACCCCGTACTCCTTGCAGGGTAACTCCACCCCCACCCTGTTTCCTCAAATCTGTGCTCTGGGCTTTCCCTTGGCTCCACTCCTAAGAAGAGCAGGAGGGCTCACGTGGAGTTTCTGGCCAGCAACCTGTTTGTTTTGGAGCCATGTGCTATTCATCCATGCAACATTTCAGGCTGCAGACCCCACTCCCTCTGACCAAAGATGGGTCTGGCTCTCAAGGACACATCAACAAATCCCATTGATACAAGGAGGTGGGACAGCCTTGGGGCTGCCCTTCGCTCTGCAGCATCAGCACCCAGCCCCTCTCTGCCCCATTCTTTCTGCACAGCGATGCTTCCTTGCTGACTGCAGACCTCAAGAAATCACTGGTGGATGGCAGAAGCGGATCATTATCTGCTGCTTGATCAAAGGAAGGGGCAGATTGCTCTGCACCAGCTCTGTCCTGCTTGCGATGCACAGTGTGTAGCAGCTTCTGGGTGACATTAGTGCTCAGGCAGTGTGCGTACACCAGAGGAATACACTAACACCAAGCGCACCCCAGGGTGGTGATACAGCCTCAGGATTAAGCTCTTCTCTCAGCAATATTAGGAGAAATCTGCAGGAAGTCTCTTGAAATCAGAGGGGCAGATTATGTGGATAATAAAAGCAATCAGAATCTGTCCTGCTCAGGATATTTAACTGAAATAACTGGCTGCATGTGTTTTGGGGATGTGCAGTCAAGCCTGTGACTTTGGCACCACCAACACCTTCACTCCAGTCCCAGCACCCCATGGCCAGAGCCCAGTGTCACACCCTGCCTACACCACCTCAGCAGCCCCACGCAGGGGCAGCAGGGCCAGGGATGTGCAAGATGCATCTTCTGGGGTCAGGTGAGTGTGTCCTTCCCCAAGGCGGGGTGAAGTGCTCTGCAGCTCTCCGCAGGAGCTGGTACAGGTCAGTGCTCAAAGGAATCACAGAGATGCCCGGTGCTTAACTCACGAGCACTGTCTGAAGTGCTAGTGTTCAGACAAGATGTGTCTTCTCTAGAGAACTGCACTTCCCTGTCTGAATGGCTTTTCATTCCCCCTCACTTTTTTTTCCTTCCTTTTTATTTTTTCCCCCCCTTCTTTTATTTTTTTATTTTTCATGTTAGCAGTGAGTCAAGTGCTGGAGAAAGATGTGCCGCTTGTTTGTAAGGACGGGTTTTGCAGCGGGGTGGTGATGCTCCCATGGTGCCCCATCCCATCTGCCAGGGGTGGATGTGGGAGCAAATGTCACTCAGGCTCACAAAGCGCGGGGACACACATACACAGGCTTCAGACCATAGCTGCTTGCTGTCTCTCCCACACACGCATGGAAAGGCCGTCACTCACCTCCCCTGCCATGCCTCCACATCAACTGAACGCTTTGTGAAGCATCCCGTAGCGCACGAACACATCTCAAGCTGACGGAACCTGTTGACTGAGCGTTCTGCTTATCATATGTCACTTCTCCCATGTGCTTTTCCAAAGGAACAGAAGAGCACTCACTGAAGCAGTCTTTGTATGCAATTACGCAGGCACAACCCTCAGCTTCTCCCACCCACCCCCTCCATTGCATCCTTCTGTCATGGTGCGAGCTCTGGTAGATGGCTTTTTGGGATCATATATCTTCATCCTTCAATCTCTTTTGCTTTGTGCTTCTGCAGCAAAGTAAAAACAAAAGGATAAGAGGCGGTATTGCTGGGCCACACCTTTCAGCTCAGGTGTGCGTGAGCTGAAATAAGCTACGGGTGTTGGAGAGATGGGCAGGAGGGAGAAAGGGAGAGGGAGGCATGCCAGGAGAATGCTGGGAGATGGGAAAGGCAATTAGGACCATAAGAAAGAAGGAAGTGAGACCTAAAATGTAACTGACTAGAAAATTAAAATTATTCGGCTGCAGAAAAATAGATCTCATGGCTTCCATGCCTGGCAGATCTGCACAAGCAGTACATATGGAAGAGTCTCCTTAGAGCTGCTGGGGATGGATGGGAGATTCAGGTGTTCCAGGTTCTTTTTAATGAGACCATCTCAATGAACTGGGACATCCTAAGCTCACACCAACGTTATCTCATCAAAATGGGAAGGGATGATGAGCATCCTTACAGTGATAGAGAGGTGGTGAGACCAGAGCTGGAGCACCAGGAGGGCACTGGTGCTGCTCTGGGCTGTAGTGGGACATTGCTGGACTGATCCAGGCCATGCAGGCTGCTGGGAGGACAAAATGGTGAATGCTACCAGGTGCTATTCAATGGCTGTGGCGGGGACAACTCCTTCACCTCCCACTGCATTTCTACACCATATTCTGTCTCTCTTTTCATTTTGCCTGGGCTCCCAGCAGCTTGTAACCCAAAGGCATGCAGAGAAAACATTGCGTTTTGTAGAGTGAGAAATGGAAAACATGGGTTTCTTGCTAGTTTTTCACTCTTTTAATTTTTTTTCTTTTGGTGAGCATCAGCTAAAGCCACAGGGATAGAGTATTTAACTAAAGCATTGTCTTTCATCCCCCTTTAGGCTCTATGGAGTCTTTTCATCCCAGTGATGGTCAGACATTTCTGGAGAAGTGATGGGGTCTCCTCCCTATGGTTATTCCTTTGCTGGGGCTGGGGCACCTGGGAGAGGATGGGGAAATCCCAAATCTGTCTTAGGGCAGTTTCCAGGCAGGAGACAGATCCCAATGGGCTCTGTTTGATCCCAACATATTTTCCCTCTGAGACAATCCTGCCTCATGGCCCTGTCTCTCTTTAACATAATGTCCCTGAAAAATTACCTATGATTTGTGCTCAGTGCATTGCAGCATCTTCCCCTGGAGGGTTCCCAGGCTCTTTACGCACTCTAATTAATAATAATCTTCTTTATCATCACAGTAATTTATTTATTCAGCACCATAGGGTAGGCCTGCTGTCTCACTGATGAAAATACCCCCACATCCTTTCAGAAATGCTGGTGGAAGATGGAAGTCTTGCTTTGAAATCGAGATCATGTCTGCGAGCCTGAGCAAGGAGACCAGCACCGAGGCCACAACCAGGTTTCATCCTGCTACTGGGCTGTGTGGGGCTGAGCACAGCTACTCCCAATCCCCTTTGCAACCTGCTGCTTTGTTACTGTGCCATGACCCCTAAATATTGTCTTGGGTCTTGTGTTGGGCTTGAGGGGCAGTGGGATTCTCCCCTAGGGGTTTGGGTGGTGGTGCTCAGACACATCCCAATCTCGTGAATAGTTGGACAGAAGGATAGATAGATGGATGGATGGAAGGATGAAAAGATGGATAAATTGATGAATGGATGAATTGTTGGGATGGATAGATGGATGGATGGACAGATGTACAGTGCCACAGGGCTTTTAACCCTGCTGTACCTGCAGCCCCTTTGGGATGCTTGGGTCCTGTGTTGGAGCATCAGGACTGTGGGAGACTGTCTCCTAGGGTTTTGGTTGGTGATGATTGGACACATCCCAGTCTTATGGACAGATGGCTGGATAGATGAATAGATGGATGAACAGATAGAAGGATAGATACATAGATGAATGGGCAGATGCACAGATTGATGGATGGATGGGTGGATAGAGGGACTATGCCCCAATGCAGAGCTACTGCTGTCTGGCTACTGGCTGAACACAGCTGTGAAGAGTCAGCTCAGCCCTTTTCGTCCGCTCGTGGGCAAAGAGTCGGGAGAGGGGCAGCTGATAAGCTGAGAGGTGCAGGATGCCTGTGAAGATTTATTGTGTTGTGTTTTCAATTCGCACATCGACACAAGACAAACAGATGAGGTTTCAGTACAGCAGGCTCAATTAATCAGGGCTTTGACAGCTGTGAAGGTGGACATCATTAATCCCTTTTGCAGACAGGATGGAGGGGTAATAATTACACTTCCCCCCAAGATAGAAATGACTGTCCTGCTGCTGCTTCTCTTCTCCCTACAAGAGCATTTCCCAACTCCAGTCCCCAGTACTGCAACGCTAACTGTAAAAATAATTTAACTCTCACATTACTTGCAAAATGGGAAAAAAGATGTATGACCCTCAAATTCTAAGAATATTCTTGGGGCTGAGGGATTTGTTGGGCACCCACAGCCAGGCACTTGGGAGGCAAGAGCAGATCTCAGGAAGCATTTCCCCATGGGTTTGCAGCCACAGGAGGGTGCAACATTGCCCAGTGTGCACCATGGATATGTGCAGGCAATGGGAAAGCTGTGAGTTTGGGATGCAGGGCAGAGGGTGATGGGACAGACACGGGGCTGTCCGTGGGCACAGAAACTGGACTTGGCTGTCCTCACTGCCAGTGTGAGCCCCATTTTCTCTGTCCAGAGAAGGCAGCACGGCTGATGCAGCACCGATCTACCATGCCTCCAGACAATGTCATCTTCCAAGCGGGAGACATTTAAACAGTGAAATGCCAAAGGAGCAGCGTGGTATTTAAAGGCAAAGATGCAATTACCCAAGTTCTCAGGAGAGCAAGCACACAAATGAGGGCCGTTCAAGAGAAGCTGTTTATCCTGCTCCTAATTCCATGCGCTGGGTAGGAAGGGGCTGTGCAAACATAGGGCTGAGCAGAATGTCTCCAGAGGGGACGGGTTTGTTTGACAGTTTTCCATTACAGCCTCTGAAAAACCTGACATTGCCTGCAGCCACGGGGATGGTGACAAGCTGTGCTTTCCATAGCATTACGCCTGGCTGAAGCCTCACTGCAATCATTAGTTGTGGAAGGGATTGGTTTGCATCTGCACCCAGAAGGTGGAAGGGGAAAATAAGTGAGCAAAAGGCGTTTGTGGTAGAGTGTGTTCTGGGCTGGAGCTCAGAGCTGGCCTCGGGTGCTGCTTCCCTAAGTCTCTTCCCATCAGATTTCACATCCTCACCCTCATCACTGGCAGTGGGACACAACGGCCAGCAGGGTGTGCTCCCGTGGAGGCAGAGGTGTCTTTGTGCTGCTAGGGGTGCTCCATGCTGAAACAGCAAGAGATGGGGGGATGATGCATGATGCCGGCATCACAGCTACAGTCTACACGCAGCTCCGGACACAATATGACACTCTTCTGCCTTTCTGATAAGGCTGGTGAAGCCCTGCAGTGCCTGGGGACACAGGTTCCCCCTGCTTGCTTCTTTACACATTTCAGTGTTGGATGTGTTAGAAAGCTTCCTCTCAATATCCAGCCCAAACCTTTGTTCTTCTGCATCTGTCAAGAGCCTTTGGTACTGGATAACATTAAATAATGCTAATTTTATTCCAACTGCCTCGCATGTGCTTAAGAACATGCCTGCAGAGGAAGAAAAATCAGCATCAGTTGGAGGTGCCATCTTTGAGGGAGAAATGTCAGAGGCTCAGTGAAGGGAATGAGACTGAAAGCTGAAGGAGATAGAGGCAGAGGAAGGAATAAGGCACTTTCAGGGGTTCCTTTCGCACTGCAGATTCTTGCACACTGCAGGGCATTGTTCCTGGTGACCTTCTGTCAGTTTGAGACCCTAAGCCAAAAAAAGCCAAACAAACCAAAACCCTGCTGCCTGTGGAGGGATAGACACACTTGCAGCATTGGAGTTGGATGATTGCCTGTGTGGGGAGTTCCCACCCCAGCCCTGGGTCAGCTTGGGGTGTTATTTTATGTGACCATAACCTTTTATTGAGGGCTGGGCTAAGTGGAGAGGAAGGTGAAAACATTCCCCTTCTCCACTGGAGGTTATCACAGCGATCACTTCCTGCCCTCTTGGGTGGGTTATGCCTGGAGTTTGTCAACTCAAATTAAGTCTCAGTTTGGTGCTCTGTGGGAGGCCAGGGCAGTGGGGTGAGCAGCTGCAGGTGGGGGCAAGCAGGGAGAGGGCAAGGGGCAGGAACAGGGAGGGATGGACTAGGCAGGGGCCTTGTCTGGGCCTGGTGAGGGACAGAGAAGGAATAGGGAAGAGGGGAAGACAAAAAGCGAGAAAAAATAGAATAAAGTAAAATAAAAAAGTGAGAAAGCAAGAGAGAAAAAGAAAGCAAGGAAGAAGAGAAAAGGAAATGCAAGAGAAGAGAAAAAAAGAGAAAAGAGAAAAAGAGAAAGAAGGGAAAAGGGAAAAGAGAGAAGGGAGGAGAGAGAGAAGAGAGGAGAGAAA
>VXAB01007527.1:59611-78911 GCA_013399175.1 Odontophorus gujanensis | reverse complement strand
AGCGAGAGAGAGGGGGGGGGGGGGGGTGGGGGAGGGGAAGGGTAAGAAGAGGAGAAAAAAGAGAGAAAACCTGCTTCCCAGTCTGGAATGGACTCCTCTGAGGAGCTGGTCTGACCTCCCACATGATCGAAGCCATTGAAATAGAAATGAGCAAACACATGGGAAAAAAAGTTCCCTGAATATTTGTTTGCCTAAAAGAATGAATTTGACTGGTCTGGGTTGTGCCCTCCCCTATGTTTGCTTTCTGCAAATATCCAGCCTGTGGGTCATACCTGTGCATATACTTGGGCAGAGCCAATGGCAGCCTTGTGCACACAAATTATCACCGTGTTGGACTGATTGTTTCCAAACTGCCCCCATCAGCCTAACCACTGCCAAGGGCTGCCAGAACTGGCCTCATGCTGGCTGGTTTTAGAAAGACCATGGATTTTAACAGCATGTTAAATAATTATGACTTGCCATCTGTATCTGAAGAGTCTGCAATCCACTTCCAGATGTAGCTGGGGCAGGAAAATGAGAGGATAGATTTCTTCGGAGTGGAGTTTTGATCCTGCTTCTCTTTATCAGAGTGAGAGATGTTTTTGGTGCAGAGGTGTTTTTTGGAGGGAAAGGCAGACAGAGTTCTGTGTGTTTGCAATGCTCCTCGTGTGTGCTTTGAACTGGTGCAGGGTTTTATAGGGTCAACATGATCCTTTGTAGCCCTTCAGGCTGCTCTGGAGGGAAACCTCTGCCCAGCTGTGTCCAGATGTGGAGCCAGATGGTGCTTGCATCAGTTCAGACCTTCTGCTCGGACTCTTATATGCCCTCACTGGTTCTGTGTGCACCTCCATTGCTGCAAGATCCCTGCCTGGTGAACAGTGCAGTTCTGGGCAAAGTATGAGCTGTCATTTCATACAATACAATAGAATTATTAAGGTTAGAAAAGATATCTAAAATTATCAAGTTCAACCATCAATCCACCCCCACCACGCCTACTAACCATGTCCCTCAGTGTCTCATCCACGTTTCTTGGACACTTCCAGGGATGGTGATGCTGCCACCTCTCTGCGCAGCCAGTGCCAATGCCTCACAAGTCTTTTGAGAAAATTTTCCTCATATACAACTTGAACCTCCCCTAGCACAGCTTAAGGCCATAACCCCTCAGCTCACATGGCTGGCACTGCTCCCCCAGTGCTACAACTGTGGCATTGCTATGTGCTCCTGGTGACCCCAAGCAGAGTGGGGATAGAGTGGGTGTCTCCCAGTGATACTTCTCCCAGTTCCCCATAGATGGGAGCAGAGGTCTCCTTTTCCTCTATATCTGACTTAGAGAAACAGAGCAGGCCCTCTTGGAGCAGGGGTTTTTGGTCCATAGAGGGTGAGAATGTGATGCTTCACAGTCCCTGCTCTTCACTCACTGGTTTGTCTTGGAGCAGATCCATGCCTGATAGAGAGGATGACCTGCACCTACCCATGGGCTCATCCAAGCCATGGGCTGTTTTGTTCCTCCTACCCACCCCTCTCTTGCATGTTCTTCAATGCTATGTGAGCCACCAATAATTACACTTAGCATTTTTTAGCTCTGAAGTGAGCTGCACGTATTTCCTATTAATCCTCGCAGTACCCTCCATGGATAAGATTATGTGCTGCCAGCTCAACTTGTCAGCCATCCTCCTTCTGCAGGACTGTACTGAACTGTTCCTTTTCACCTTGCCAGCCCCAAGGCACAGTGGAGAGCACACAGACATGGAGGGTTGGTCAGGATGGGGTTCATGGAGACATGCTCTCATCTGTAGATATCGGACATGGAAGATGAAGTCTGGGAAGGGGTTAAAATAGAGACTTCTGCAGCTGCAAATGATGAGCAAGAAGCAGATCATTTTTATACAAAGCAATTTCCCTGGTAGCTCATTTTCCCACCACCCCTCTGTTATGGCAGTAATTGCATCTGGATGACAACGTGGTTGCTCCTTTCTTGGTCCCAGTTTTAGTCCTGCTTTATCTTGCAGCCAGATCATGAACCCCACTACTGGAGATGTCACATCCTGAGGTGCAAAAAGTGGCCTCTTCACAGGGCACAGCAGTGGAGAACAGTGGAGGCAACTTTGTGGGACACTGTCCTGCGTGTCTGCACTCCTGATCTTCTGCACAAAACCTGTGCCTCAGCTTGACGAGATCCACTTGGGTTCAGATTTTTGAGAAAAGCAGAGTTGGATAGTGGCTTTGGGGAGCAGTGAGGGGAGTCTGGCTCTCCCCAGCCTGGCAGAGTCCCCATCTACCGTACTGCCTTTTCCCCTGATGTCATGTAGCTCTGGAGCAGTCTCCTTGGCCCCTTGGCCTCATTACAGGGACTTAGTTGTGCCCTCTTGACACTTATAACACAGGAGCACATGCCTTCAGAAAGCCAGGCTCTGGCCATATCCCCTGGCTTTCCTTCCCCTGCTCTTACAGCCCTCCCATGGAGGGCTGTAAATCTGGCTGGAGCTGCATTATTTCCAGACAGACCCTGTATCGTGTATCCCCTGCCAACAGCTAAAGTGTCACCCCTTCCCGCTGGCCCCTGTTGTCCCCCCTCCTTCCTACCTCCATCACTGTTTGCTGTTTTCCTCTGCTCATTCCCCAAGCACTGAGGTCCTCATCAGGCACAGGTATGCCTGGGAATTGTGCCTTGGGTATCTCACTTGCCTGCACTGCCCTTCCATCAGGGATTTCTGAGGGATGCTCCATGCCCAGGGTCTGTATGGGAACCATGCTCACATTGTGCTCATTCTCCCCCCCACAAGAAAAAAAACACGTCCAGAAAAATCACTGCAGCTCTCTGCTGCTGGTGTGACTCAAACATTCCCCTGCATCCTCACCCTCTGTAACCCAGGGCAATGTTCTGGGTATCTCAGGATGCCAAGCCCCCAGTTCCCTCCTGACCATCCTGCCCTCCCCATCACTGTATGGGCATCAGCCACACTGGGATCATGGTATAAGCCTCTTTCCTATATCCCACCCCTTTTTCAGAAGCTTTTTGGCAGAAAGCAGAGCAGCTACTCGCTCCTTGCACCCACTGTGTCCCTGGTGCCCAAGGAAGGCAGCCCTCACTTGAAAGACCTGAAACGCTCATTACTCATTAGCCCCACCAGAGAGTTTTCTAGCAATTAATTTTGAATAGACTGAAAAACTCTCCACCTAACTCCACTTACTTCAGAAGAGGCCTCCAAAGCATTTGCTTAGCCTCTTGATGTTTGTAATCATTATCTCTTATATTCCTTTGGCTGCTTTTGAGACCAAAGCCAAGGAGGAAATTGGGAATAGTTATTATTTCATTTGGGTTAAGCAGTACTACTTGGCATCCTGCTCCTCCTGGGCACAATCATCAGCATATCTGAACAGGGAACATCTGCCCTCACCACCCGCTCATGCCCTGTAGGAAGCTCAGAGAAGAAGAAAGCAGTGAGGCTGTTGGTACCTCCTGTTTCTTTCTCCCTCCCCACAGAGTTTTATTTCCAAGGGATATTTGCATAAAAAGAGGATCTTTGTTCCTGCAGGTTATGCCAGCTCCCATTGCCAGTCCCCATCTGGAAGCACAATCCTTCCCCTGCAGATGCACTTTGGACCACAGGTGGTTGGTTTTTGGAGAGCACCCCTGAACTCCCCCAGTCTCTTCCCACCTCCCAGGGGTGCTCTATTTTGTCCTCAAAGCATCTTGGAGCACTGATGGGAGATGCTGTGGTGGTGACTGGTTTCACGTGCTACATTACTCAAGCCTCAGTTTCCCCATGCAGGGCTGTACAGCTGTGCACCGGCTTCAGAGAGTGGCTGTGTGAATTAATTACCACCTACAATGTTATTTGAATGACAGATGCACAAACAATGAAAGCAATTTGTACAGCACTCATAGGGAATGAGATGTTAAATTAGTCTCACAGCAAACACCATGTAACCATACATCAAACTGTGCTAATGTGGGAACAAGTATTACTCCAGCAGCCTAGCCACCTCCAGGCCCACTGGCTGCGTTGGCCAAAGGGAGAATTTTTACAGCTCTGCTGGTTAAAACTCATCCCCTTATTTAATTCCCTTTAGATATTAAATCATGCAAGAATGTCTCCATTTTCTTATTCTTTTTCTTCTTTTCTTCTTTTTCCTCTTTTCTTCATTATCCACCTTTTATTCTTCTTCTTATCTTCTTTTTCCACTTTTCTTCTTTTCTTCTTCTACTTTTCTTCCTCACCTCTTCTTCTATATCCTCTTCTTTTTCTTCTTCATTTTCTTCTTTTCTTTTTTCTTTTTTTTTTCTGAGATGAGAAAGAGACTTGGCACAGATTTTCAAAGAACACTCTTTAGTAAAAAACTCCATTAAAAAAAAGAAAGAAAGAGAAGGTGTTCTTATGCTTAACTCTCCCCCCATGGCCTTTTTTTTTTTTTTTGACAAAACAAAAATTTCCCAGAGAAATAATCTCTCTTTCTCTCTCTCTTTGTTTATTTATTTATTTATTGGTTGTCAAGAAGGCATATTTTATCCCATCTGCTCATAAAAATAATCTTGAGATGAAAAACATCTTGTGGAGCTGCAAGAGCCCTCAATCTCCATGGTCAGTGCTGTATAGAGGGAAGGAAACAGCATGGGCACATTCCTTGTGGGAGACAACCGTGAGTATAAATTTTGAGGGTTGTTCTGATGTTGGCTTGTTTTGGAAGTCTTTACACCTCCAAAGTCACCTCTTCTAGCCCAGCATGGGCTGAGGGTGTAGTGCCAGGAGCTGTGTGTTTGGGTGCACTGCATCCGCTAGGTGAGAGCCTGGAGCAAAACCTTGAGCTGCTCCATCCAAACGCTCCCAGTGGACCCCAAAAGCACTGGAAACAATGACAGATGCTCCATCTGCTGGCACTCGTGGTATTGCCTAGGGAAGAAAAGCACCCATGAGCCCATAGGCAAGCCTCCGGAGTGAAACGCTTGAAACCCTTCCCAGGTTTTTGCAGGGGGGCTGTAGTCACATGGAAGCAATAAACGTGGAACCCCAAGGTAGTGTTTCAAAGCAGTGCGGGGTTGTCAGTCAAAAACCAAGAAGACTCTGGTCTCCAGTGGAAAGTGCGTTTTGAATGAATGGAGCTCATCCCACGGCATTTGTGAGTGCAGCTGGTTTCAGACTGTTTTTTTCTTTTTTCTTTTTTTTTTTCCCCTCTTGTTGGAAATGCCAAACTGTTGAAAGCAAAACAGCTTGTGAAAATGAGTGGATTTTGAGGGAACTTCATTCTCATAGAAAAAAAAAAAAAAAAAGAAACGGAGGAAGTGGTCAAAACTTCAAAATGCTTGTGCATAATGCACTGTAATGTATGTAAAATAATTTAATAGTAATGGGTAATCAAAATCAGGACAAAACATTTTGATTTTATCCAACTGTGCTGAGGAACTCAGAACGATTCAATTCCAGCTCGCAGAGAGAGCTGTGCTTTTGTTTTGCTTCGTTTTGGAGCTAGGACAGTTTTCTGCAATGACAGTCCTCAGTACTGGTGACACCACCAAGGATGGGCACAGAACCACGATTGTCTCCATCCTCCTTTCATATGCGCTGCTTGCAAGTCCTGAGTAAATCAGAGATAGCGAGCGCCTATCTCAGAGCACAGCTGAGGGAAGATAGGCCGGCTTTTATGATTAATTACTCACTAATTCATTTACATTAAAAGAAATACTGCTTTCTGTTTCCTCATTGTGGGCTTTCTTCTGTTTGCTGTTTGAGCATGGCAATGAATACGTTTAGGCAAATGGGCTTTCAAAGTGTCATTGTGAAGAGGAAACTTGAGCCTTGCAAATGTAACTTTCATTTTGTTGCTTCTCTGGCGGTTAGTGGTGGATTTTTTTACTCCCCCTACTCCTGATTAAACTAAGTGCCATCCTTAGCACGAACCTGTGAGTTGCCGTGCTTTCACGTGGTGCCAGAATACAAAGGGAAAGGGGAGAGGGAGGGAGAGAGAGGGAGGGAGGGAGAGAGAGCCCTCTCCCACTCGTTTCAAGGACAGCTTTGAGACCCTGGCATCCCAGAAGGATCCCTTATCCTCTGAAGAGATGAACTTTCTCTTCATTAAGCTGCTGGGGATGCCCACAGCCGGGTCATGAGCTTATTTGCAGTAGTTAAGAAGTAGTTAACAAGCATTTACGCAGTGCAAGCACGCTCTCAGGGAGAAGCTTAGGGTTGGGATTAGGGCTAAGGTTAGGAGTAGGGTTGCAGTTAAATTTATGGTTAGAGTTAAGGTTAGTACTACAGTTACAGTTAGGTTTGTGGTTAAGGTTAAGAAAAGCATTAGCTGGTCCTCCCTGTGCCAGAAGTCCTACAACTTCAGTCCTTCCTCCACCAGTGCTTTCTCTTACCAGGCCAGTTCAGATTCCTGCTCCCAACAGCAAGGAAATGAGTTTTTCACGTCCACATTCAGAAGTTTCCTGCATGGTCATTTGCATTTGAGCTGGCTTAGATCATCGTCAGTGAGACAAAATTGCTATTTATTATTCTGGGGCACCAGCTCCAATATAAGGCCCCATCTTGGGAGCTGGATTCCCTAGGCTCGTACACAGCATGGCAGCAATGCCCTGGAGAAGCTGGGGTCCAGAGGCAGCTGGTTGTTCCTCAAGGTTACAGGCAGGGCTACTCCCAGCCCCCTCCCTCCCACCATTCCCACACACCATCCAGACCCTCCTCTGCAGGCAGTGCCTACCCCTGTGTCCCTTGCTTCAGCTCTCCTGTTACTTTTTATTGCTCTTCACATCTACTGGAGTTTATTTGAGTCTGATATTTTTTTTTTTTTTTTTTGAAGCCAAATATTTGTGGAAAGTAATACTTAGCCAGACCCATATTCCATCGTTAACACAAATCTAATCCAGATATAAGCTGAACAGCAGAACCACAACTGCTCTTAATACTCACCGTGATTCCAGCGTCAGAGCTTTCATCAAAGAGAGGAGATGTCATCACTTCGGTGGCACTTGGCTTCCCTGGTCTCCCTGCCCAGCTTCCTCTTGCACTGATCCCTCCATGCCCCCATCTTCTCCACTGCAATCAGGTCTTCCAAAAAAGCCAGACTGATAAGTGATGGAGGTGACTGTGTTTTCAAAGAGGATTAATCTATTAATTGAATTTAGTCTATTAATTAATTCTGATTTGGTCTATTAATTTTCAGGCTTGGATACTGATAATCTCTTTTTTATCCCTCTCGTTCTCTCTAAAGGTTTCCTTTTGCATCTGCCTACCGAGCCCCAGCGATGCTCCTGGGCTAAGCGGTGCAAATGCGATTTGCAATTCCAAGCGTTCCTGATGGAGCTCAGAATGCGGTGCTAATCCGCTGGGGTGATTAACTAAGTGACTCTGCTTCAGCAAGGAGGCTGGAAGGACACTGAGTTAGGGACAGCACCTGGACCTTTCTGTCTCAGTCATTCCCAGATTTTCCCAGTCCAACCCATACTACCAGGAGAGGACACTGCTGGAGGAGGTGGGTTGACCAGGTGACACAGGTCATCCCTACAGGATGCCACGGGGTCTCTCTGTTGTCCAGCACACAGAGAGAAGAGGTTACAGGGATACTGAAATGTCAAGATTTTTTCTGCCTTCCCCTTGCCCCTCAACATGCTTTATTTCCAAAGAGTTCCACCATGCAATGAAGTCTTGCCTTTAACTGGAACTTGGTCTGGAAGCCTTCTCCACCTCCTTTCTACATTCTGGTCTCTTCCTGAGCATGAGCTGAGCTCAGTTCCATGTCAGGAGCTCAATGAAAACTCATTGCTTGTTCCGCTTTTCAGTACTTCACAAACCTCCATCTCAGAGAGACGCTACAAAAGTCTCACAAAGGATGATCAGACGTGTGGAAGAGTCCCCTTTTGACAAATACTCAAGTAACTTTTGTCTGGGACAAAGATGACTGAAGAATACCTGTCGGGAGAGATGTGAAAGAGGCAGTAAGCAAGGTGAGAAGCAGAGACTGCTGGAGATTGCAAGTAGGTGTTACAAGCAAGAGGTGCTTCCTTGTGCAAAGTGTGTTAGACTTGTGGGGGTGGTTGGTGTACAGCAGTGTGGGTCCTAAAAGTTTGCAAAGGCTTAGGGAGACACTAGAGAAATAATAGAAGAAAATATTCTTAGGGTCTGTAATTAATTGCAGTTGTGGCTTGGGATAACTCCCAGCTATATGAGGTGGAGAGGGTGCTTGAAGGATTTACTGCAATGTGCTTGCCTTGATCTTACAGGCTCCCTGGGATGGCAGTAGATGGGTGGTTGCACCTACCCTGCATGCTTTTCCTGCTCTTTTTAAAACTGTGTCCGCTTGTACTGAAGCAACCCTGGTAGTGTGGATGCACTGTGGGGTGGAGGTGAAGCTGGCATCCACCAGGCACTGGTTCCTTCCATGAGCACTGCTGGGGATGAGTTTGGATGACTGCGGTGGGATATCTGCTGACTCTTGGATCCAGCCCATGTGCAGTAGAGCACTGCTACCGGCACCTCCCTGGTCTGGGTCTGTGGGCTGCATGCTGCCATGACACTGTGTTTCTAGCTGCCATCTCTCCTGCCTATCCCCTGCACAGAGCTCCCACCTGATATTCAATGGAACAGAGCCTCTCTTTATCATCAGCTCCTGCATCTTTCCCTGGGAAGCTCTTTGCTCTCACACCTCTGTTTCCAAGGCAGCATTTCACAGCCCTTACTGCCTTTCACCCCACGCCTTCCTTCATTGCCAGTCGTGATTGATTCAATTTAGCCACCACCAAACACTCAAATGCTAATGTGCCTGTGATGTATAGTCCCCAGTGAACTCCTCTCCAGTTGTTTTCAGAGACATGATGGGGAGCAAAGCAGCTGCACATCACAGAGCAGGTGCTTTCTTCTTCTTTTTAGGCTTCAGAGGACAGAGGGATTTCTGAGAGCTCCTCCAACCAGCTACAGGTATTGAGCTGAGGAGACAGACAGAACTGAACCCTGAAGGTGAGGTTTCTGCATATTCATAGGAGAAGATCAACCCCACTCCAGGGGCCTTTCTTGCCTTTTTTTGGGACTAAGCAGTGAGCTGGCAATGGAATTCATTGCAATAGGATTCATTGCCATGAGCTGGAGAAAAGCAGACTGTCCTCTGTGTGCCCAGGAAGCTGGTGAGGAACACGGGGATTCCCTCTCACTGTCCCTGCAGACCATGGCTGGGCTGAAAGGGCTGCTACACACTGAAAGGAGACAATGTGGTGTTGCCTGCAGGGTGTCAGCCTTTGGTTGCACCTTTCCCTTGGGTGGCTTGTGTACCTCTTCCTGAGCTCGGAGGAGTGTAAGGAAGAGTTATTCTGGTTCCCCAGAGTCTGGACAGGATGACACCTGGAGATACCTAGGCAGGCTGAGCAGTTCACCCAGGTGAACCTCCTGAGGGTCCACAAGTCCGAATGCAAGGTGTTGCAACCCCCAGTGCCAGTACGAGCCGGGGATGTAGGGACAGAGCACGGCCCTGCTGGGAAGGACCTGGGGGTACTGGTGGATGGCAGCTGGGCGTGAGCCAGCAGTGTGCCCTCGCGGCCCAGCCAGCCAGCCGGATCCTGGGCTGCATCCAAAGCAGCGCGGCCAGCAGGGAGAGGGAGGGGATCCCGCCCCTCTGCTCCGCGCTGTGAGACCTCACCTGGAGCACCGCGTCCAGAGCTGCAGTGCTCAGCACAGGAGAGACGTGGGCCTGCTGATTCCCTGAACCTGGAGGTATTCGAGGTCAGTCTGGAGGGGTTCTGAGTGACCTGGTTAGAATCGTAGAATCCTTGGAGTTGGAAGAGACCTTGAAAGGTCATCTAGTCCAACTCCATGCAATGATCAAGGTCATCCACATCTAAATCAGGTTGCCCAGGGCCTGTTCCAGCCTAGCTCTGAAAATGTCCAGGGATGGAGACCATATTTCTGGGCAACATGTTCCAGTGCCTCACCACTCTCACTGCAAAATACATTTATTTATTTTTTTTAATATATCTAAGCTAAATATCCCTTCTTGAGCCTTGAAACTGTTTCCCCTTGTCCTATCACAACAGGCTCTGCTAAAGAGTCTGACTAAGCTATAGGTGTCCCTGTTCACTGCATGTGCTCATTTTCCACAGGTCTCCTCAGCAAGCTGCAGATCCATACAGCTAAAATCTGCATCGTTTCTGCGTGTGCAAGCCCTGGTGGTGGCTGGAGAGGTCCATGAGACACCCAGGGGTTGATGCTGGAACAGCTGCAGGATCCAGAGGGAGCATGCCACACCAATGAGAACCAGTGACAATTAGTACTAACCACGACAAACTGTAATCACTGAATTGTTCTGAAATAATTACACCTTGATAACAACATTACACTTTCTATTTTCTTTATTGCTGTTCCTGTTAAATGTAATTACCATGCAAATTGCACAGCGTAAGCAAGCCCAGGTGATTAACAGGGCCAGGGAGGCCTTGGGAGCAGACTGAGGTGACTGCAAGTACGTATCTTTGTTTGTTTTCTTGACTGTCCATAAGTGTCCATGGGAGACAACCTCACATGATCAAGAAATGCAAAGTGGTCTCTGTTTAGAAGAGTGAGGATGGGAGACAGGGAGAGAGGTGGCTCCAGGCTGACCAGCAGGGCTGGGGCAAGCTCTGATGTGAAGGCTTCTGGCGTAGGACAAACCCAGGTCTGACTTCTTGTAGCTGATCTATGTGAGATTGCTGTGGGCTGAAGGGTTTCCCTACAAACCATGAGCACTGGCCAATACGGTGCCGTCCTGTGCCCCTCATCGTGGTGTCTGGGTGCCTACTGAGCTTTGTGTGCACCTGCATTGTGTGATTCATCTTCCAGCTACCATCCTGCATCCACCTGAACAGGTAAGACGTAGAAAGGATGCCCTTTTCTTTCCTCTTTCCTGTCTTATCAGCACAGAGACTTGTGAAGGACATGAGCAGGATGGCAGGGGAGGTTCTGCTAAGCATAATAAAGTGTAGGAGGATGACAGGAACTGCTGAACAGAGTCCCCAGGAGAGTACTGGGAGTATCATTACCTGAGTCATTGAAAAAACTGCTGAGCACACCTGCAGTGGGGAAGGACAGTCTGGCAGCTGCCCTCTGGGACAAGGACAGCTCCTTGTACTGTGAGTTGGGATGCCTACCATATGGGACCTGATCAGGGTTCACCTTTGGTGTGCTCTCTTGCCATCTCCTTGTCTGCCTTCTCCTGAGCTTATAAACGTGGCTTCTTTCTTACCTGTATCCCTGACTCTGCACACCTCACCTTGGTCTCTTTTCTCTTGAAACACTGGCACAGGTTGCCCAGAGAGGTGGTGGATACCCGTAGATATCCCTGCAAGGGAGTTGGACCAGGCAACCTGAAAAGGTCCTTTCCGACTCAAATGATTCTATGATTCTGTGAACTTGGGCCATCACATGTTCAGTGGTCTCGGATTTTGCAGTGAATTAGTGCCACAGGTCTCCCGTGCTCTGCTATAAACCAAATCAAATCCATTAATCATCCCAGGGCTGCAAGAGGAACTAGGACGTGCTGTTAGGAGACATGCCTTTCCCCTTCTCCACTGGTTCTCAGAAAGATGCTGGGTAACCTTTCCCTGGCACCGAGCTGAAAATAGTTGCTGAAGAGCACTGTGCTTCCTGGAGCAGCCATGAGACCTTGCTAAGTATAGGCCTTTGAGCTTCTCAGATGAAATTCTCTTTCTATATGTACATGCATACATACATATGTGCACCAAGTTTATTATTATTACCATGCCAGACAATCCTTCTTCATTATGCCTTGGAATTTGCTTTCAGTGCTTTCAGTCAGATCTTTAACATTATTTAAACACAGTGGGTTTGGAAGGGCTTTTGCTATTTGTAATGCAGACCAGATTTTGTTGGGTAGGAGAACAGAGCGGCTCTCCTTCTCAAAACGAGGAGCCGCCTCCCCAGCTGCTGGAACCGGGAAGGTCCTCGCTTCAGCTCCTCCAAATCCCCAGCAAAAGGAGGACAAAGGATGAGTCTTCCCCTCATTGCCACTGGAGAACAGTGATGAGCATAGTTGGTGCTGCTTCTTCCTTGAGGTGTGCATTGAGCAGGCACTACCTCTCCCTTGGTATCCTTGTGCATCACAGTACAGGAGGATGTCAGGAAAGCATCTGGCATGCCCTTGTGCTCAGCACAGCTGGGCTGCACGTCTGCTCACGGGCACTTGGGACACCCATCCACACTATGTGGCCCAGCTGCTGTGGCAGGAGTGCACCTCCAGGACTCAATGTGTCAGAGGCACCTCAGCCAGATCCCCACCCAGATGGGGTGGTACAATGGTCTTGAAGCAGGGAGATGTTAGTGGAGGAGGGAGGGAGCCAGCTGAGGCTTTCATGCCGTGGGACCGGTCCATAGCCAAGTGGGTCCTGGCCATAGAAGAGCAGGCACAGCTTGATTTTCTGGTTGCCTCCATCCTATTGTCACTTAATGTGAGTTCTGTTGAAGAAAATTGTTTTGGTAAGCACAGAAGGTCCCCCAGATGATGTTCTTTCCTGATGTCTTTCAGAGGGATTTGTAGGAATGAAGGAAAACGAGGGGAGGAAAGAGAACATAAAAGATAAAGAGAGAAACAAGGAGAAGGTGAAAAAAGAGAGAAGAGAAAGATAGATAAAGACAAGAAAATAGACAAAAGAAAAAAGTAAAGATAAGAAAAAGAGAAGGATAGCCTTCAAATTCTCTCACCTGCTGAAAATCAGACACAATCTGGGTGTTAGAATAACATTTCTTCCAGAAAGTGAAAAAAAAAATCCATTACTAGACCTCCCTGGTACAGAAGATACAGAGAGATGAGAACAAACCACCACCTTGCAGAGGTGCTCAGGTGCAAGGGAAAGCATTTGAAGATGAAATAAATTATTGGCACTAGAACAAACATGTACAAATGGACCATGAATAAATATAAGCTGGAGATGAGAGAAAACTATGCAACCAACCAAGTCCTGGAACAGCTTTCTGCAGAGCAGTGATGGGGAGAGAGAGATAAAAGAGAATGCAGAGAGAGCCCCAAGTCTAAATGAGCATTTTGCCTTGTTTTTTGATAAGACCAGTGCTGCTGCCCATGGGAGCAAAGGCATGAAGCATAATTAGAAGTGAGGATATGGAAATTATCAGACTGTCTGGTAGCAAAGCCTGAAGCATGCAATGCTCTGAGCTCAGTGGATCTGTTCAACCTCCATTCTAGTGAACCAGAGTTTGGCTGGTGGGAATTCAGGCACATTCCATGGCATTGGACATGGTGGGATGGGATGGGATTGACCAAGCTGCAACTGAGCTGGGGCTGCAAACTCAAACCATTTCCCACCCATGAGTATCTGAGGGACTGCTGAGGCTGTGGACCAGGCAGGAGGTCCTGGCAGGGATGGAGGTACAGCCCTAGAAGCTGGTGAGACCACTGGAATTACAAGCCCCATGTTATAACCTGGGGNTTTTTTTTATGAGCATAAAAAGGGAGTAGTTAAAAGTAAGATTTATTCCAAATTCATCTTATCAGCTCTGAGACATTCAATTTTGTAATCAATTCCCACAGGGGCTCCACCAAGAAGCCCATATTCAGAATCAATCTTGTATTTCATTAGGTTATTTCTGGTGTTAAAAAATAAGATTGATTCTTACTTTATGTTATAGCGCTACAGCAATTTATTTTTTAATGATATGAAGTAAGAATCAATCTCTGGCTTCTTCCTTTTTTCTTTCTTTTTTTTTTTTTTCCTACATCCTGCTTTTCCTGCATAGCTTTCGTTAGAGCTGAGAGACTNAATCTGGGTGTTAGAATAACATTTCTTCCAGAAAGTGAAAAAAAAAATCCATTACTAGACCTCCCTGGTACAGAAGATACAGAGAGATGAGAACAAACCACCACCTTGCAGAGGTGCTCAGGTGCAAGGGAAAGCATTTGAAGATGAAATAAATTATTGGCACTAGAACAAACATGTACAAATGGACCATGAATAAATATAAGCTGGAGATGAGAGAAAACTATGCAACCAACCAAGTCCTGGAACAGCTTTCTGCAGAGCAGTGATGGGGAGAGAGAGATAAAAGAGAATGCAGAGAGAGCCCCAAGTCTAAATGAGCATTTTGCCTTGTTTTTTGATAAGACCAGTGCTGCTGCCCATGGGAGCAAAGGCATGAAGCATAATTAGAAGTGAGGATATGGAAATTATCAGACTGTCTGGTAGCAAAGCCTGAAGCATGCAATGCTCTGAGCTCAGTGGATCTGTTCAACCTCCATTCTAGTGAACCAGAGTTTGGCTGGTGGGAATTCAGGCACATTCCATGGCATTGGACATGGTGGGATGGGATGGGATTGACCAAGCTGCAACTGAGCTGGGGCTGCAAACTCAAACCATTTCCCACCCATGAGTATCTGAGGGACTGCTGAGGCTGTGGACCAGGCAGGAGGTCCTGGCAGGGATGGAGGTACAGCCCTAGAAGCTGGTGAGACCACTGGAATTACAAGCCCCATGTTATAACCTGGGGGTTACAGAGCTGGAGGTGTCCTCAGCAGTCCCAGCTCCTCCACCTCTGCTTTCCAAACCACTACCTCCTTTGGTATCATCAGTCGAGAGAGCTGCCATCCACTTGAGGCTCTCTCACTCTTCTTGTCCTGATTATTATGATCATTACTGTCTCATTTCAAGCTGTAAATCAGAAATATTGTGCCTCGTATTTTTCCTCCCCAGGGAACGCATAACTAGGGGTGAGATTGGCTCTGAAGTTCAGTGCCGTTCTGCTGAAAAAGTGCCTCGACAAATCGAAACTGTCTCATTTTTAGAANGAGAGACTTCAGCACTTCTGAAGGATTTTCAGATTATTCTTGTGCAAATATAGATCCTGCTGGTGACAACCCACTGCTCAGGAAAACAGGCTGCCCAGAGAAGTTGTAATGCCTCATCCCTGGAGGTGCTCAAGCATGGGTTGAATGGGGCCCTGGGCAGCCTGAGCTGGTGAGGAGCAACCAGCCCATGGTAGGGGTTGGGGCTGGGTGGGCTTTGAGATCTTGTCCAATCTAAGCCAGTTCATGGTTGATTCTATGATTGTATGATCTGCAGAGCACGAAGAGGACTGATGCATGGTATGCTGTGCCCTATCCTGGGATTTCAGTAGTATTCTTCTGGAAACTGCTGCTGGCATCATTTCCCATTGTTCCACACCCCTTTCTGCCAGAGTGCAATGTACAGACCCCAGCAGGGCTCTGCTACCCATCTTATGGAGGGCTCTTGTGGTGCACCAGCTCCTATCACTCACCCCTTTACCCAACAGCGCTGGTTGTTAGCCATTCCTGTAATTGCACTGCCAATAATTATGCATGACTAAATTAATCTGTAACAATTTATAATGAGTTGTGAGTCATCACGAGTGATTCAGAGGTTATTCAAACAGGCACAGGTGCTTCTCGTGGGTAGCTGGGAATTTACCTTGCCTGCGGCACCAGGGCTTACAGGCACTGTGGGATTTCAGTGTGCTGGCATTTGCCTGGATGTTTTCAAGAGATTCGGGGTTGGGTAGTAGGTCTATTTGAATACTCAGAATTCTCTTCTGTTTCCCTTTATGCCTAGAAACAAGCCACAGGTTTCCAGAAATGAGGCAAATAAAACACCGGAATAACTGACCCAAGAGGTAGCCCATGAACTGGAGTTACCGGAAGCTTGGGAAAATCTCCCGTGGGGAGTCCTGCTGACCTTAGTGTTTCAAGATCAACAGGGCAACCAGGCTTTGCCCTCCAGGGTTGCAGCATCTGCCCCGTGCCATAGCACAGCAAGCCTTCTGCACCCATCTCTGGAGCACAATGTACTCCCTGTTGGAGCACTCATTAACAACCATAGAATCTTAGAACTGTTTGAATTGGAAGGGACCCTTAAAGGTCCTCTGGTCCTATTTCCTCACCTTGAACACACACCTACAGCTCAATCAGGTGCTCAGAGACCAGTCCAGCCTGACCTTAGATGTCTCCATGTGTTGAGCATCCTCTCTGGCTAACCTGTTGCAGTGCTTCACTAACACAAGAAGTAACTCAGATCTCAGCACATAGCAAGAGTGAAACGTTGTCTTGAGGTCATTCAGCCGAACCCAGGTGCAGGTCTCCAGCCAGGCAGGTGGAGCTGGGTGTCAGGGGTTGGTTGTCTTTCGTGTCCTAGGCTCAACCTTGACTTCACTGGAGGGCTGAACCCTTTTGCCTTCAAATGGTTGGAAGAAGCAGGCATTGTTGGTACCTTCCTTTGTTCCTTGCTTCTCCTAGGGTTAGTGGTTTCCAGGTCCAGTCGTGCAATGGACATACAACTGCAGTCTGACAAGCTCCATGGCCTGGTTGCAGTAAGAAGGATGGAGGCATGAAGTTGTTTGTTGGAACAGACCTTTCCAATGGGGAAAATGCTGATTCTTATCACATTTCTGGATTTCTGAACCAACATGGCAGGGCTGGGAGATGTAGAAAACACTAGCAGCTGCAGGTGATTGGAAGGTTCACGCCTCTTTGAGGGGTCCATATGAAGCAGGGACCCCTCTGGCCTCACTGTCATGTCACTGTGCACATTGTGGTGCCCGTTTCCTGTTTGCTTCCACTCCATCTGCCTGCTTCTCTGCCTGTCTCCTCAACCGTGTCACTTGCTCATCTCTACCTTTGTCACTGTGTACGTATCTGTCTGTCTGTTGCTCTGCTAGTCTTCAAAGGCCCCGAGTTCATTTGATTTCATTATCATTTCCCATCTCTTGAGCCCTATCTCTTTGTTTTTCCCCCTTTTCTCATTATAATTTACACACGGCTTGGGTGCATGCTGGAAATGGAATGTGAATTTGATAAAGCAGCCATGGCTCTCGCTCCCAGCCATGGCCTGAAAGCCGCAAACCCCTTGGAGAAAAGCAGACTATTTTTTTTTTTTTTTCATAAAGGGGGAAAAAAATTGATTTTTTTCCATTGCACTGGCACAGAATGAAATTCTTCCAGCAATTACCAGGAGATAATGGCCTGAAATTAAACAGTCCTATCTCACTCCCTAACTATAGGACTTTCTATTTTTTCAAACTATTCAATACCAAGTGAATAATCAGGCAGGCATTAGGCATTCATATTCAGGCTACCTGGGACATGAAAGTACATACACATGGCAGAGCTCCTTTTATTGTTTGTTATTAACTGCAAACTGCCAAGATCCACAGCTCTACATGCAAATGGAGAGACACATCAGCATTGTGCTATGTTACAAAATCAACTATAGGTACAGATATATCTGTAGGTATAACAAGGGTTGTCTTGCTCATGGGCACGCATGAGTGATGCAGAGCCTGCTTTACACCATGCAGATGAGGGAACAGGAGATAGGGCCACGGAGCTCTTCTGGATAAACTGGAAATGTATTGGATGTCCCAGTCCCAGTCACTCTGCAGGTGATGACATTTCTTATCCTGCAGTTACAACTTTGGCATGGCCGTGTAGGTAACACGTAGTGTCTGAACGGAGCCTGGCAGAGCTGGAGCCAGTACATTGCTTCCTGCTGTGCCAATCTCACTCAAATTACCCACGAGAGCTCAGCAAAAATGTAATTGAGCTGCCCTGATTCAGACACAGTCTGATGTTCAAGGGGAAGGGAAGAAACCCAGGAGGGTGGAGCACAGCTCCTGAAATTAATGAAGAGTGAAAAGAAGAGAAGAGATGGAACATCTTGCCCCCATCCTCCTGCCCCTGTGTAGCAGGACCTCTACAGAAGGTTTTCAAGGAGAAGAAGAGGGCGGAGATGTGCCTGGCTGTGTGGGTGCACCTTTCACCACAGACTGTCCAAGAAGCTGCTGGAGAAGGAGGTGATGACTGGGGATGCTCCCAATCATTGGTTTAATCACACCTAAACTGCTGCTGTGGAAATTTTTCTCTAAGAACCCTTAAAAATACTGAAAATCTCTCCTTCATTATCTGTATGGAACATTATGTTTTCTTTGCCTGGAAATACCTTTGCTTTATAATACCTGTCAATTCATAGTCACAACTGCAAATCAAAATTGCAAGGGAAATCACATAAAGTATTCCCAAACTCACCAGCTGACAAGGTCTGTTTCCAAGTGAGTGGGACTGACGCTAGATTTCAGTTCTCCGGTGTGCCCTTTTCTCCTGAGGTGGAGTGGGGAGTTGGGCATCTCAAAAGTCCTCCTGGGCCTGGTAGGGGACACATGGGTGAGCTCCAGCAGCTTTCTGCTGACCTAACTGAAGATGCTTGGAGACAGGCAGGGGATTTTCCCCCACTAACAAGAGCTGGGAACCCTACTGAGGGGTTAACAAGATAACAGGGAACAGTGGAGTCAGGGCTATAATTTATTTAAGCTTTCAAAAGGCTTTTGATAAAGTCCCTCATAGGAGGCTATTAAGGAAACTTGGTAACCACAGGATGAGAGGAAAAGCCAAGGCACGGATTAGAAACAAGATAAGGTGGAGCAGGAAGGGAGGGAGCAAATGTCTAATTCTCAGCAGGCAGAAAGGTTAATAGTTGAGAGCCCCAAGGTCACTGGTGAAACTGTGTGGTTTGATGCATTTATTAATGCATGGACAACAGGGGCAAAACCAGTGTGGGAGTTACTGTGGTGGGTCCTGATGGGGTGAGATGAAGCAGGAACCAGTTGGTGTGGGGAAGATGGGTCAGGTGTGGATGATGTTCCCCCACACTGGGGCTGGAACCCAGCAGGGGGTCTGATGCAGGGGTGAATGATAAAGGTCATATAGAAACAACACCAAAAGATACACATCCCTTTAAGTCAATGGGACTGATGTGTGGCAGCTGAAGCAGCACTCCAAAGACCCTGTGTTACCCACCAGCGCAGATGGCATTTGTTGCGTGGCACCTCCTATTCCCCAGCAGGTAGGACTGCAGTGCCGAGCACTGTGCAAAAGCCAAGTCTGTGAATTAAAATATTCACCCAAGGGATGAACAAGGTCCAAAGGAGAGGTCTGAGAAAACTCACTGATGAGCATAAAGAGGAATATTGGTTATTGACTCAGTGAATATTATCCATCCTGCGCAAACATCCCTGTGGAGCAAACAATCTGTGGGCAACTGATTAAACAGTATTTATGATAACCAGTTGACAATGTCTTTTTAATCACTTTTGCAGGAGGTAATGCAGATTTGTGTGTGTACTTTTCTTATTCTTTTTTTTTTATTATTCTTTTTCCTGGACACAACCATCTTGAGAAACTTTCTAATTGGAGAAGCAGCTGCAGAAAAGAGTTTGGAAACTGGAAGATTTTGGTCATTTCCATAAAGAAAGGAGAGATTGCAGGCTCCAAAATGGCTTTTTTTTTTTTTTTTTTTTTTTTTTTTTTTTGGTAATGATTTAAAAAGAGT
>VXAB01007527.1:41071-59558 GCA_013399175.1 Odontophorus gujanensis | reverse complement strand
TTCCAGAACCATAGAATCACGGAACTGTTTGAGTTGTAAGAGACCCTTAAAGGGCATCTTGTCCAGCTCCCAAGGAACAGAGACATCCACAGCTAGACTAGGGTGCTTTCAGTTGATGTATTTCCAAATATTCTCATGAACTCAACCCACTTTTAGTCCATTTTCCTCACTTTTCCTTTACTTGAGGAAAGTAACATTTGGAAAAATGGCGAGACTTTTGGTGATGAAGTCTTGGAGAGAAAATTGCTCCTCTTTCTAATCTGCGAAAAGATGACCCGTGTGAGGAGGAATTAAATTGCAGCGCTAATCTCAGTCCTGGGGCTTCCTAATTGTGATCTCCATGTTTCTGGAGAATGGATTTTCCTAGGCTGATTACACCATTATTTCACCATGTGTGTGTAAAACTAGCTGTTCAAAGTCAACTGTAAATGAAAATTGCAGTTGTTAAATCGCTGGGGTGGCTAACTCGCTGGCTGCAAAACAAAAGTGGCACCCACTAATTGGCCTGTAAACAAGGATGGCGGAAAAACTCTGTGATACATCTCTGGCATCCACCGGGCACCATCCAACAGTGAAGTAAATGTCTGGAAAGCAAAAGTCACTTGAAAGACCCTCTCCTGCCAAGGTCATCAAGTTGTCCATGCTGCCGTGGTGGCCCAAGGGGACCATCTGGGAGGCTGAGCTGCGCACAAACTTCCTCTCCTCTCCCAGGTCATTTGCTGACTGCAATGTTAATTATCCATTAGGAAAACAAACAAGCAAGCCCATCTCGCTGCCCAAGGTGACTCCAGAGGATGGAGGAGCCCTTCCCACCTGCTATACTGGGCCTGGTGGCAGGAGGATGGTGTAAATCTGATCAATGCCCACAACATTTCTGGCAACAATTGCACAATAAAAGCAGATATATGAGGAAAAAACATTCAAGGGTTGAACTTTCCAGCTCTGCTGTTTATCTAGCTTAAGATGAGACAGTCGTAGGCGTTTCAGCCTTCTTGGATCCTAGCATTTGTCTTTGTTTTTTTTTCCCTCTTCTTCTTCATCCTTGCCCTCGTTAAAGATTGACAGGAGGATTGAAGCAAACAAAATGTCCTTCAGATGTCTTTGCCACCTTGTGGATGCCGCAGCATTTTGTAGAGCATGGTGGCAGAGAGCAGCAGGAGGCAAGCTGTGTTTGCTGAAGCCTCTGTGGTTCTGTTCCATGTAGCTGGCTTTCCCCACTCCTCACAGGTCAGGTATGAGCTGGGCAGATAACGACAATTCAGCCCTTGCTGCTGTATGGGCCTTGAGGGCTGCCAGTCCTCAATGGTTTGCACAAACTCCATCCCCTCTTCTGGAGAGTCCTCTAAATGTTATTTGAAATTCTGAACCAGAACAAGGTCGAAGTATCCAAATCTGCCAAAGAGAAGCAGAGTTATTGTCTTCCACCACGCAAGCATTATGTTAAGTGGAAACCAATGTTGCAGCTATATTTAGTTGTATCTCTGTAACTTGTGATGGCAGTCCCCATGAAACTTGATTGAAGACTGGAGCATCACTGTCCTTGGGCTCTGAAGAGCACTCCCTCCAGCTTCCCTCCAGCAGGATAAGCAAAGGCAGAGCAATGGGATGGGATAAAAGCAGGTAACACAGACTTCAACTCTCTTGGCTGATTCTGGAAGGACTGTTTTATGGGCACCATGCAGACAGGGAACTGGAGAGGACCATCAGGGGCTTTTTAGGCTGTTCCCTGCCTTGAGGCAGATGCAGCTCTACTGAAGCCAAGCATATGATTCTCACGTCATCCTTAACAGACCTCAGGCAACATTCCACGCAATGCTTTCTTCTTTAAGCCTCAATGAAATCTTCTTTGTGTAGAAGAGAAAATTAAAAGGAAGATAAAAATTACATTTACCAAAGAACAGTGTCCTATCCTTGATTTGAATTCCCAGATATATGAACTCTCCATCGCTCTGTGGCCTTCTACAGATACTGCTGATAAATAGTGTGAAGTCCTTCCAACAGGACCTTCTGCTGTACTGCGCAGGAATCCGTCTACAGCAACATCTGAACATTGAGGGAGGACATCTTGGGTCTGCTCCTGTCTGAGCATCCCAGATTGCCCTTCATCTCACAGATCTTTGCCCAGATTAGCTCTGGATAATCAGTGGCAAGCCAAAATCATGATTTAGAATCAGAGAATAATAGAATGACAGAATTCCTCAAGCTGAAAGGAAACCACAAAAGTCGTTCAATCCTACTCCTGGCTCCACACAGAAACATTCAAAAATCATAACCTGTACCTGAGAGTGTTGTCCAAACGTTTCTTACAGCAGCTTGGGGCCCTCAGGGGCTTATTCCATGCCCATACACCTTCTGCTGGAGATCCAGACTCTTTCCTCCTCATTCAGCTCTCAATAAGGTCAAGCTTTACTGGGACCATACTTGCCCTGTGGAGATATATATATGCCTTTCTAGACCTTCCCATGGCTCTATTGCCAGGACATGGGTAGTACCTAATGCAGATGGCTACCTGTGCCCCATACTAGGACAACTCAACCATATTTTAGCTTCTGTATCTCCTGCAGTCATCAGCTTTGGTGTTTCATCACTGAGGGTCATGAGGGCTTTTGCAAAGGAATGCGTGTGTAAGGTGAGGGAAAATCAGTTTTAGTTCAGCTGCAGGTTTAAGGGGGAGCTTACTCTGGAGGAATTTCAGTGACACCAGCGTGGGTTGAAAACAGCAGAAAGTTATAAAGCAAACTCCATGCCTCATCTCATTTTTGCATTGCTCAGCAAGGTAGCAGTTCCATTTAACATATTTATTAATGATGTGGAAGGAGAAGTAAACAGCTTGTTAATTACATTCTCCTTCCTCGGTTGGGAGGCATTGTGAATGCCTGCACAGATTGGGTAATAATAGAAAGACACACCAGAGATGTTAGAAAGACAGGAAGGAAAGAAAATGAGATTCCTATTGGGCTCAGACAAAGCACAAAATGACCCAGGTTTGGGAAGCGTGGCAGGAACTATGAGCCAGTTTTGAAAAAGAGTAGTGGCCAGCATTGAAGAGATGGATTTTAATGCAGGCAAAGATGTGGAGGTGCTCTTAGGAGAGGTGGCACATGCCAGTGGGGAGGGGACTATCCCCGTACCCCTGCTGTAATACCAGAAGCAATGATGAGCTGATGCTGCCTCAAAGAAGAGCTACAGATATGATCAAAGGCCCTGAGGAAATTGCTTCATGAGGAAATATAAAACATGCCTGCCTATGTCAAGCTGTGTGAAATGAATGCAAAAGAGGTGGGATAGCAGGTGGCAAATGTTTGAAGAACACACATCTGGCAGAGAGTGGGCTATAAATATGGGATGGGAGCTCGTAGGAGGTGTGGGTGTCCTTTTAGGTATACAGAATAACTGTCACGTGGTGGGTCAGGGAGGCTGCAGTTCCTGCATGGCTGCTCCTCAGCACCAGGAATGAGACCCAGGAGAGAATGGTTGATGGTGAAACATCCATGTTTATCACCACAAATTATGGTTCTTGGGGACTTCTGGCCCTGCTTGCCTCTAGGAGCTGAGATTGGGAAGGTCAATGCGTGACTACAAACACAGCTAAGGTTGCAAGTTTGCATAGAGCTGTCTGGTTCTTCCTTCTCTGCCAAAAATAAGCTTTTAATTTCGGGGTGAAAAAAGGTATTCTAGGGAGAAATAAAAGCCACAACAAAGGGATTGATGTGTGAGGAAAGATTTGTGTAAAACTCCAGAGGGTGCGTTTTGTCAGAGAGAGTGGCAAGCGGTGGGGAAATAAGAACACATTTGTCATTGGGGAGCAATGCTGTGTACCATCAATACCTCTCCACAGCCTGTGCTGGCCCTTAAGTTTTTGTGCTTTGACATCAGTAGCTCAGAGAGCTCCTCAGGCTTGTCAGTGGGGACATTTCTACTATATTTATGGATTCACTAGGGAAAAATGCTCTTCCCTATAGTCCTTCTACCAGCACAGGTGGAGAGCTCTGGAGAAATGAGAAGAGAATCACTGCCCTGGTTTTGTTTGGGAGTCACTGCTTTGGTGAAACAGTGGTGTCAAAGATAGAGTATCAATAACCAAAACCTTGGCTCCTAGCCCTGAGGGCACATTAATGGCAGCTTGAGAATGCTTGGCTGGTACAGGTCAGGAGTGATGGGTCCACCTGAATCTCACCTGAGCTGCCTTCTTAACCAACCCTGGTCAGAATCTTCCCTCCACCACAAAAGCTTTCCTGAACAACACATGGGGAGTCACTAGCCCAAGAGCCTTTTGCAGAAAAATTAGGTAAAACGTGCCCTTCACAGAACAGCCCTGTGGTGAGTTTAGGGAAATAGGCAAGCTAATCTGATGGAGCTTTCCTGTACTAAACATGCAAAATGACTTCTTTTCTTTTCAATGCACAGCACACTAACCTTCCTGGTTCTTGTGCTCTCCTCATACCTGCTTATGAAAGACTCATCTGCCACTTCAGAATGCATCTGTCTGCGAGATCCTCTCAAAAAGGCGAGCTCTCTGTGCACTGATAACTGAGAAGTGTTCTTTCAGACTTAAGATCCTCTTCTGCAGCTCCTGCTAAATACAGCACTTAGAGCCTTTATGGTGCTTTTCATTTTCAAAGTGCTTTACAAACATTAATAATACAACACACATGAACTCCACTGCCACAGTAATACCCTAAATCCTTTCTCTTATCTGCTCTTTGTGCTCAGAACTTCCAGCCCGACAGAAGCCCATGAGCTCTGGAGTTCTCTGACAAATAAACACCATTAAAAATAATCTCTAATTTTTTCACTTCTTCCTCTTTTGAAAGTACCTCTCTGCAGTCCTCTGTGCCAATAATCCAATAACCCTGCAGGGTTATTCGCTGTGTATGGCAATTGGCTTGAAGAGTACTGTGTTCTGAGGTGGAGCTCTCTGCACTACCTCTGCAGCAGCCTCATAGAGGTACTCCATGCAAGGACTGCAGTCTCATGATCTGGAGGCTCAGTGTAGACATTGGATTTTCCACCCTTGGAGCTCAGCTCAGGTCAGGCAGCAGAGCAGAGTCTATGAGCCAGTACATTCTTTACTGCAACGTTGGCTGGTGCAAATTGTCCTTGTGCACCACAATGAGGATGCGCTCCTGGCCCTGCTGCCTGCTCCACTCGTGCCATATGGAGTGGGTAGCAGTTCAGTGAGCAGGGCTGATCCACTGCAAAGCTTCATCACTCTGTTTTTACAGAAAGATGGAACTGGGGGTGACTTGCCAAAATATCTGCAAACTGTAGCCGCTGTGTGGATGTTTCATGAGAACCCTGAAGACCTCACCAGTGCAGCTGTCCCCAGGTGAAAACCATCAGCTATGCAGTTGTGTTCCATGGTGGGATTTCAGTATTATTCCTTTATGGCAACTACTTGGATATATTCCCTGCAACATCCCCTCCTGTTGCACTAGATGATGTCTAGATTCAACACATTGAATGATCACAGTTTATATATGCAAAATGGACAGCAGAAAAAACACCAGCCAGTTTTCAGGCAAGGCATGATAGTGCTAAGGAGTCAGCACTAGTCTGGCTCTCCTCTAATTATGGCAGGTCCACGGTCTTTGTGACTCTGCCAGAGACAACCTGGGTCACTGCTAAGTGCTTTGGAGAAGCTGTGGGTCAAATGGGCAGGAACATGGCTGGATGCCAGCTCAGCAGCAGTCCAGTGTCCTCACCACAAAGCCATCATTTTCTGGGTCATGCCTTGCTTTCAGCTTGCCGTGGTTAGAAATGATCTCTGCAGACACCTATACAGCATCTGTCTCTAATGCTTCTCTGCACATCTTTTTCTGCCTTTGTCCCTGCTCAGATTTCATCATCCTTAAATCACAATTTCAATTTCCTGCCTTGATTTTGTATTCAGATTTAGCAACCTGCATCTCAAATTTATGCTTAATAATTCTCCTTATCAAACCATCAAGTAATTTTCTTCCCTCAAATTGCTGCCTCCCCCATCTTCTCTTTGACTCCTCCTCCTCCTCTTTCTCCATCTCCCTTTTGTATCTGGCAATATTTCAGACTCCTTCCGTAATTTGCTTGACTGTGTAATTGATCAGAATAACTCAGTTTTACTACAATTTGCTTGAAATCCCTTTGTTAGCAATTAGAACACTTTGTTTAAAGACAAATAAGATTTAATGCGACTCTCTCTCTTCCTTGGCAGCCTCCCAGTCTGGTTGTTCCATGTCTCTTTGCGGCTGTCTGTTCTCTGCTATCCTCTCTATTCTGACAACAAATCCTTTGCCTCCTGCCTCTGGGAATTTGCCCTGTGCTTCTCCTACTTCTCAGACACCTTCCTCACTGATGTGATGAGGTTTATTGCATAGATATGGAGCAGGTTGCATTCCTTCCCTCCCTTTGCTCTCATCTCTTCCTGGAGCTACTCGGGCTCCTACTGCAGGAGCAAATGGTTCTGAATGGGTCATCATGACACTGAGGTGTTTGGGGCCACCTGAGGAACAGCCTCATGCCCAGAGACCAGAGAAGCTGCCTGCTGAAACAGAGCATATATAGTCCAAGAGGTGATACAAGGAGGGTAGGTGATACGCGTGCTTATGGATATAAAGTTTCATCCATAGATGAATGCTGTGGCAGTGCCTTGGCTGTATCTTGGTTATGTTTTCCTGGATGCCCTCAGCATCCTCAGCTTGCTGGAAACTGTCCACCTGTGGTAAATCCCAGGGAAGAGCTGTCATCCCCACTGGAACATGGTTCTGCATTCTAGTGGATTTCTGCAGCCCCAAAGCAGTTCATATCCTCTGTGTGCTCTCCTGGTTTGTGCAGACACCTCGTGTATCTGTGGCTGAAGATGTCAGCCAGTTACAGTTTGGCAGCTCTCAGAAGGGCTGCTCCTTCATGTTAAAGGGGAATTGATGAGAGGAGTGGTGTAGCAACTACTGCTGTAGGACCTTGGGCTTTGTCAGAGCCTCCTTTTTGGTCTTAATTTAATTTGGCCCTGTCTTGTTATACAGTAGATTTGGTGGGCATGGGGAAGTTCATGCAGAGGGTAGGAGCTGATGGACAGCACATGGTTTAGGGTCAATGACAAGCAGACAGGACTTGTGTTTAAGCAATGGACTGTGTCTGCCCCAGTTTGTGCTCAGCGCTTCAGTACAGGATACCCTCAGCATCCTTACACCCAAAAGCAGAGCCCTGTATTTGTAATTCATGTGCTAAGTCTCTGTGTTACACCAGATGACCAAGTGTGGCAGATCCCAGGACAGGGACTGTGACCAGGGACATGGACTTCCTTCCATGAAGATTTTCTGTCCCATTGCATGGATGCATCCTCATCCACGTTTGTCTGGACAGCTGAGTGGTGGTCCAGTACCTTCTGCACTTCAGCTGTGGGGACTCAGCACCATCCCTGATCTCACAGAATCACAGAATTACAGAGATTGGAAGAGACCTCTGAAGATTACCTAGTCCAACCCCTACTAAAGGAGGTTCCCTGCCAGTAGGCAGTGACGAGTCAGGGCCAGATAGGAGGCAAAACCTGCCACCTGAGAACTGCTGGGCTGGCAATCCACTGCCAACACGCTGCAATATCTGTGCCTTGAGCCGGGTCAGAGGAAAACTCCTTTCTGTGATGGAGTGATGCCAAGTATGGGGCTAATCTCTCCGCCCCCTCGTCAGATCCTCCTTAGAAGTATCGTGTTCAGTGTCTGCCTTGCCTGAGGAAACTGCATATGCATCCGCCTGCGAGGACACAGCCGTGCAGGCTCCAAAACAGTGGTTATTTACCCCAGGGGATTTGGGATCTAGCAGCATACTTTGAATAGCCTGAAGCTTTGTGTGCTTCAGGGGGGGAAGCGCTCATCCGGAGGCTGTTCTTTCTGCCCCAGCGGCTAGCAGTGTCAGTCAAAGCAGAAGAGGAAACCCATGTGGTTAATGCGGTGTGTCACGGAATATCAAAACATGCCACAGGATTTCCGGCCAAAATGTCAAGTAGGGTCTCATGAAAGTATCTGACACCGGAATTGCCCCATGCCAGAGTTCTGTGGGATCGCACTGCGGCTGGACAGTGAGAACCTGTTATTTGCAGCCGGCTCAGAGCTGCTCTGCTAGCACTGGGATTTGGGCTGCTGAGTTGCTTCCAAGTGTGTTTCATAAACTTCAGCTTAGCATCTTGCTCAGAGAGCATTTTCTGCAGAGCAACCTGGGTTCTGCTGCAGGCCTCGTCCATGTTTTGAATGAAGAAAAGCAATGCTTAAAATACTTCAGCTCAGAATGTGCTGCACATCTCTAAAGTAGGTGGGCAGGGAGGGATGTAGGGTCTCTGGTTTCATAAGAGCTGTGATGGGCTGATTGCAAAACCCCTGGTTGGCCTTAGAACTGTTCAAATGGTATGAATCTTGCAGTTAAATGGTTAAGAAGAGGAAAAAGGTACTGAATGCTGGCATGCAGAATGGCTTGCTGCAAGTTGACCATCACTGAGCAGTCCATCTGGGTTGGAATATTATATCTTTTATATCAGCATTTGTATGTCTGGCCTCAATAGTCACCTGGGCTCACCTCAAAGGAAAATGAGAGAGAGAGGAAGGGAATGGACTGGGCTCAGGTACCAAAACACACCACAGTACTACAGCTACAGCTGCCACCTTACTTGGCCAGGGGGTCTGGTGACACCCAGAAGCAGAGGAGATACCCACCAGCTGGCAGCACTGTCACGTTTATCATGTTGGGGTTTATTTCCTACTTCTATCCAGCTGAGCTACAGTTTGAAAGAAAAGTGTTGTTTCTGTTCGTCTGTTTTGGACTTCTTGAAAAATAAATGCACTGAGGAGGTACAATTAGAAGTGCAGTGGTGAGAAAAAATTGTAGGTTGTTTTCTGCAGGAAATTTCTCCAAATGACTTGTTGTCCCTTAGGCTGCTGCTGGTGTCCCTTTGCCAATGAGGCACACACAGTATTTTTCTTCTCCAGAATGACTTTTTAAGAAAAATACTTACTGATGGGGTATGAAAAGTGGGTATGGGAGGCTCACGTTACTTCTTGGGCTGTACGAAGGAAAGCTGAGGTCACCAGAAGACAGTCAGCAGCTTTCAGTGCTGGCTGCTTCTGAGAGCAAGAGCTTCAGTTCTCAGCAGCAAAATGAATCCCTGGAAAACAAGGACACCAGTAGAGACTAATCGGGGGCAGATGTTGTAGTGTAGCTGTTCCTGTATCATCTCAATCCCCACAGACTTTATGGAGTGGATTTCTTAGGGACTCCCAGAGAAGAGATAAGGAGATTTAACGCCTTCCTGTTTCTGAGTGGTACCTTTCATTCTGATGAGACAAAATTTTTGAGTAGAGCAAGGATGACCCTCACAGTCTGTTGCCCCAGATGGTGAATCCCAAATGCAGTCACCAGTGAGCTAAGCTACCATGCACCTCTACATTCAGATCTTAATGGTCTTTGGTCTTGGTGAAGGATGTCTGGTCTAGGTTTGAGTATCACTGCCTCTTAGCCTAAAGTGGATGTCTATAGTCTGGCCCTGGCATCCTTTCAGACTCTTCTTGCAGAGGGTAGAAACCCATGTGTCTTCAGTCTTCCTTGTCTCTAGCTTCCAGGATACAAGGTGAAGGAGAGGAGCAACAAAACTGCTTCTATTTATCATGTGCTTCCCCAAAGATTCTTGAGACCCTGCAGCATAGATCTTGCCCCATGTGTTACATCTCTTCTGCAGGGCTCCTGGCTGGGAAGTAAAGTCAGGCTGTGGAGCCAAGACAGCAAGACGCAGAGGAGCAGAGCGAGCAATTTGCGCTGTAAATCCCAATCCCTGTAAAACAGATAGGCGAGATTCAAATCCCCCCCCCTTTGCAATTTGAGTACTCATCACACACGCTCTTCTTCCTTCCCTCTGTTCCCCAGTGGGTCTAGAGACCAGTTATAAAATGTTCCTGTCCCTGATCTCATTCTGATGGCTCCTGATGCAACACCACATTCCTCCTTGCCCGCGGCCCAAGCTCCTCTGGCTCAGGGGACGGGAATCCGGAAGGCTGATGCGTGCCTGTGTTTATTTTTTACACACTCTTGCTGTTTTATGGTGTTTTTTGTGGTCGAGGGGTCAGCTGGGAGCAGAAGTAATTTGCCTGCCTTGGGAAAAGAAATGTATCCATTAGTGTTCTTGGCTCTGGTTGGAAATGCTCCGCTCCTCCCTCCCTCCTGCTGGGGAGGCAGAGCATCTCCAAACAGCCCTAGGGATGGCAAAGCACTCGCTGTGTCCAAGTTGTGTCTGGCAGCACCTCTGGGCTGTGCTGTCAGAGCAGCTTCTGATGGGTCACCAGCAACCACAGGCCTCAGAAACTGGCAGGAAACACGCTGCTGTCCCAGTAGAGATGGGTTCTGCCTCAAAAGTATTGTGGTCTGCTCTCTAGGGGCTGAGCTGGAAAGGCTTCTTGTATTTCCCTTGCTTCTGCTCTAGAAAGGGAGCTGGCAGTAACCATTCTCCTTCTCCAAAGGCTTCAGTTGCTTCTTCACTCTGCTCTGCCTGGATTTGCTGAATAGGCCTCACACTGTGATGAGCACAGACAAACCACAAGAGTGCCAGGTGCCCCCTCTCTTTTTCTGGAAGTTGAAACCTTGCCAGGTATTGCCTTTCC
This sequence comes from Odontophorus gujanensis, assembly GCA_013399175.1. Taxonomy (NCBI): domain Eukaryota; kingdom Metazoa; phylum Chordata; class Aves; order Galliformes; family Odontophoridae; genus Odontophorus; species Odontophorus gujanensis. Next base: position 48,942 of record VXAB01007527.1, on the reverse strand, counting down.
AAACCATCTCAGCTTCTGTGTCCCTCTAATCAGCATGACCAGTGTCAGTGCCATGGCTGAATGCAGTGACAACACTGGGTCCACAGCCCAGAGGTCTGCTCTGCTCAGCTCAGCACTCAGTGAGCTAACTGTGAAGGAGACATTCGCCCCATCAACATCCACAAAACCCCCTGTGCCAGCTTTAACAAGTTGCAGAGCACCCTGTGACCTTGTATGTCAGAGGGAAACTCCTGGCAAGGAACCCGAGCCCATGCCCCACATCAGGACTTGACTTTGGTCCTTCACAGGTTCCAAGGATTAGTTTTCTACATTTATCCATCAGCTAAGGGGAAAAACAAAAGAAGAGAGATGGTCTCTGCAACCTCAGCATGGGACAGGTGAACTGAGTTCTGAAGGGAAATTGCTCCTGGCTAGCTGCTCCCAGCCAAGGATGTTTTCCACCTCTACAATCCTGTGCCCTGAAACTACTCAGCTGATCACCAGGCAGAAGAGCTGATAAGCTGTGAAACTGCAGGGGATAGAGTCAGAAGCTGCATTAAGAAGTTAGAGCAGAGATAAAAGATGAATCCTCCCTATGACATGACAAAGCTCTTCCTCTGTGGCTGCAAGCATCATGCTGACAGCTGCTTTGCCATCCACCTCCTCCTCCCTGATATTAAAGCGAATTTTTTGCTAGTGTATGGCCCCAGTCTGACAGTCCTGTAGAGTTGAGATGCTCTGTCTTGCTCTGTGGAGGTGGGGAACGGACTCAAGCTTCCCACCCTGAGGTGTGCCAGCTATGCCCAGAAAGGGGAAGACAGATGCATGCAGGTGGTAGGTCGGAGTCCAAGCTCCATGCTGGGTTCAGTGGTGGAAAAATGTACAAGACTCACTGGAAGCTGGGTGCCAACAATGTTGTCTCCTTTAGGAAGAAATCCAAACCTAACTGAGTTCTTCCACATGTCTGAGGGCATTGTGCATTTATTAGGACAGTATTTAGTGAGCATTTAGTGTGACAGATTATATGTCAAGGGTGCCTATGCTATAAATAAGCAGGGCTGGAAATCTAACCATGGTTGAAGAGATAGTCATTCTCAAGCAGGGTGGTGTTTCTATTGCACCTCTGTGCTATTGAAAGCCTTGAAAACATCTCTTTTTCTTTACATCTCTTTTTGTCAGATGTAAAGTGTCTCCAAATCATTTACCCTAGCTGTGCTTTTCCATCATGTTGTGATAGCTCTATGTCCATCCCAGTGGAGCAATCTTGGATGTGGTCATTTAGATGCATCCTAAGTGGTAGAGATTGTACCTTCAGTCTGGGAAGAGTAAAACCTGTTTCTCCATGCTACTCCAACCTGAAGAGGATTGAACAGCCTGTCTGCACACCAATCAGAGTTGTGCTGGGTAGTTGTACAAAATTCCTGATGTTCTATAGCAGCTTCATCAATGACACAGACAATGGAATGGAGTGCACCTGCTCTGCGGCAACCCTCACTGCCAGTACGAGCAGGGGATGTAGGGACAGAGCACGGCCCTGCTGGGAAGGACCTGGGGGTACTGGTGGATGGCAGCTGGGCGTGAGCCAGCAGTATGCCCTCGCGGCCCAGCCAGCCAGCCGGATCCTGGGCTGCATCCAAAGCAGCGCGGCCAGCAGGGAGAGGGAGGGGATCCCGCCCCTCTGCTCCGCGCTGTGAGACCTCACCTGGAGCACCGCGTCCAGAGCTGCAGTGCTCAGCACAGGAGAGATGTGGGCCTGTTGTACCCTATCCCTGGAGAGAGTCAAGGTCAGGCTGAAGGGGCTCAGGTACCTGATGGAACTGTAAGCGTCCCTGTTAATTGCATAGGTGTTGAAATAGACGACCTATAAGGATTTCTTCCAACTCACACAGTTCTATTATCCTATGATTCTGCGGTATTAGAAGTCCCTACTTCTTGAAATAGCAGGTGATTTGGTAGCTGAAATTTCAAGATGTTGGGAACTGGGAGTTCCTGCCAAGAGGACCTGGCAGGGAAGCTTCAGGAGAGGAGATGGGTTTAATGTTAGGCTAAAAGAATGGAACATGTCTCCCCCAAAATGCAGCACTGCTTGCACACTCTGTATAGCAAGACAGAAGTTTGAATATGAGTCAGCACTGCAAGGAGAAGGTTTGAGTTGCCACATGTGCCTCTGTCAGCAGTGACGTTCACAGACATGATGGATGTGACACCGAACACCTTGAATGCACTTCAGATTCAAGAAGTTTGGGGGTTTCCATGTATCACAGAGCGGAAATGATCCTTCAGTAATTAATCAAGGAAGTGATTAATGCGTTTTTACCTCAGCTGAGATTTAGCAGTGTTATTTCCCAGTCACAGCTGGAGGGAAGGAAGATAATAAATCCTGAGTGGCAGGGGGAGCGGGTACAGGGAGAAGTCACTCATTGTCCTTCACAACACAAGTACTGGGGGCATAGTGAGATTGGCAGGTAGCAGATTGAGAACAAGCGTCTAGATTAGCTGTGGGATGTTGAGGGTGCAAAGGCCTGAACAGGTTCAGGAAAGCTGCTGGAGGTATCATTGAAAACCCACTCCTATGGCAGAAAGCTATAGAATCTCTATCTTTTTAGTGAGAAAGAACCCTTAAAGGTCATCTGGTGCAACTCCCCTGCAATGAGCAGTGATGCCTACAGTTCCATCAGGTGCTTAGTGCCCCACTATCCTTACCTTGAGTGTCTCCAGGTACAGGACATCCACCACCTCTCTGGACAACATGCTCCAGTGCCTCACAATCCTGCACTTAAGAAAATTTTTCCTCTATATCTGATCTAAATCTCACCTCTTTAGGCCTGTCCCCTTCTTTCTTACAGCCCCCTATCTAGATACAAACTGACCACTCTCATGTATCCCAGCACCTTCTCTTCTCCATGCTGCACAGCCACAGCTCTGTCAGCCTGCCCCCGTAGGTCTGTGGAAATACATGTTATAAGTCAGTGAGAAATATCGATTAGGTATGCTGGCTCATGCTCTTGCTCCTCTCTTGACATCTGTGTTGCTGTGCTGGCCACATGGATGCAGAGCTTTGGTATGATTAGACAGAGCCGCTTTCGTGCAGCATTTGATGGGAAGGCTGGTGGAAGCTCAGGCGTCCTGCTGTTCTCTCCCCACTGGGAGCTGTGGGGCAGCTCGCCTGGCTCCAACTGTGCAGCTGCATCGAACATGTCTCTGCCGCCCACATCCCCTGGCCGTCCCCGTGTGATCATCTGCTGCGGCACTGTCTGCGGCAAAGACAATCTTGTTCGTTAAATGAAACGCGTCCAAGAAGATTCGTCATTTGCATCTCCGAGACTAAACAAAACCCTTTATTTGAGAAAATAATAAAATAAAATGAAATCATTGCCAGCGCTGTTACTTCAAACTTGTAGTGATAAACACCCAGACAGAGCTTTGCTAAATAATCTTGCAGCCTTAATTCTGCAGCAGGCGATAAAGCAAGAAAAACAAACTACCTGGAATTGGCAATACACCAGCCGCCACTCCGTCAGCTCAGATAGGAGTTAATTATTTCCTATCGGCCGGATAGGGCTGGGAAATAAGGGGCAATGATTTCAAGGCTCCTCTTGTTAAGCAACAGCGACAAAAAAGGGAGGATATTAGGATTATTGTCTGCCTCTTTCATGAAGAGTAACAGGGATGGTTGGAGCAGAGCAATTAAGGAAGAAGGGATTTCATCTCGAGCAACTGAGTTAATGAAACGAGAGAGATGTCTGTGAGAAGAATCCTTGAAAATACTGAGGATAATGCAGTTTATCACGAGGAGGATATTTGAATAACAAAGATTTCAGCCTCTTATTGTAATGCATTGATGGAGACATACAGTAGTGAGAGAAGCACACGCTTGGACCTTGAACTGAATATATTCTTCTGCGAATTATTCCACCACTGATGCCTTTCTCCTTCACATTTTCCCACCACAAGCTGCTTCCACGCATTCCTCCCATGTGGGAGGCTGTGCCTTGAGCTGGACATGGGGGAACTGTTTCTCTACACCGCATCACTCATGGAAAATGGGACTGTTTTCTTTCACTGGCCCATGACTGTGAGGCAGAAAATTTTTTCCATACTTACTTCACTGTGACACCCAAAGCAAACCAGTATACACCAGTATGGATTATGGACGCAATTTGGGTCTGCAAATAAGCATTCAAAAGCATTTTACCTACACAGATGGCTTCCAGACCAGGATTTTCTCTCTCTAGACCAAGATTTCTCTCTCCATTTCAGCTGTCTCCATTAGCAGCGTGAGTTTTACCAGTTAACTCTATGCCACAAAACTCCTTGATGTGAATTTGATTTATACCTTTGGAATTATTCCTCTTCACACATGGAAATAGTTACATGGGCATAAGGCGCCTTTATCCTGACATAACCAAGTCCATGCAGAGCAGGTTGTACCACGCTAAACAATACCAGCACTGTTGGAGAGCTAAGCGTAGACGAGCCCTGTGCTAGAAACTCCTTTTAAGACTTCTGTTTTTTATAAAAATGGCCCTCCTTTCTTCTCTAAGACTAATGAAATATGATACAGGAAATCAACAAGGCATCAGATATTTATTAGAAATGTAACCTAAACCTGAGAAACATGTCACTGTGATAAAAGTACAGATTTGCAAAGACAACAGAACATGACCAAATGCATCATGAGAAATAAATCAGAGACTGCCTTCAGCTTATAATCAGAAAGGTGACTATTCTTGATTCAATTTAATCATGATTCCTCAAAATAAGACCTCATTTATACCAGGAAGAAGCTGCCAAGGGTTATATTGCATTCACCTTCTAGCAAATTCTTCACATAGGATGTGAAGATGCTTTTCTTGTCTGAGGACAGACTGACAGAGTCATTACTGGATGTCTGGGCAGCCTGCAGCAGGGTCGTGGTGCCATCACCTGCCCCTTCTGACCACACCACCCAAGTCACTGTAAGAACAGCAAACTGAGATCTTCTCCAAGTGATGTGGTGCTGCAAAAAGAATTACAGACACGTCCAGTTAATTATTTATAGCCCAGTTCACAAAGGTCCTTGTGTCAGGCGTGGATTTATGGGAAGTCACACATATACATAGTTGCAGGCGTGTAACTTCTGCCCTGGGTCTGTGCCAACCCCACATTACCTATTAAGCAGCCACCGATGGTGTTTATCATTTCAGACAGCAAAGCTTTATTATCCCCAATGAGTATCACTGCCTTGCTACTCTCTTTGTGTGATTCTGTGTGATCTACATTGGGTGTGGGGTCTCTGAACATCTGTGGTGTGGGCTGGGACACTCTGGTCTGAGGGGTTTTAGGGTCACATTGCAGACTGTTGTCACCCCGAGAGACCTCCTGCTCCCAACAGGAAAGTGAAGACAACTAAATGCAACTATGGGTGTTGCTCATGAGACCTCATGAGTCAAACCAGTCATCACTGCTAGGCAAAGGGGACAGTTCAAGATATTGAAACCTCTCTTCAGTGCCCTGGTCTGGCTGGATGGGCTGAGCTAGCAGCCCCAAAGCAAAGCAGCATGGTCAGGATAACACAAAGTGTCTCCTGGAGGTGCTGGGACAGTGGCAAAGCGTTGCAACCAGACTGGATCTGCCTCTGCTACCATCTGTGACCAAAATTCTCTGGAAATGCCATGGGAGTGAGGAGGGGTCTGTGTTCCCAGAAGGAGCTCCACTTGGAAAGCTTTGCTCATCTGAAGTCCTATGACCTTCAGAATAACAGAAACATTGGTGCAGGTCTTGCTTTGTGGAAGGTGGTGCTGAAATAAGAGAAATTCATTGAGGAAATGAATTCTTCTCTTTGAAGAGCTCTACAACAACCCCCGGCAGAATTTTACCATGATGTTTAGGAGACGAAATAGTAACTAAGCCATGCCAAGCTGAACACTGCAGGGGAAATCCTAGAATCATAGAGACTGTAGGGCTGGAAACTGCCTCTAAAATCACCTTGTTCAACATCAACCCTTGCCCACCAGGCCCACTAACCACGATCCTCAGTGACACACCTACACACATCTTGAGCATCTCCAGAGATGGTGACTCCATCCCATCTCTGGCAGCCCATTACAATACCTACCAGTCTGAGAAGAATTTTTTCCTGATATCCAACCTAAAATGCATCACTGTTCTATGGGGTCTCACACAGAGCCTTCAATGCTCCCAGGAAACCGCTATGCCTGCACCAAAGCCAAATACCTGAGTGCACACATTTCAAGAGGGTTTAGATAATCAGATCCCATCAGCTCCAGTATCAAAAATCGTTCAGTGCATCTGCCCTCCCACCTTATCCTTGGGGTCTGTGACATCCCAGCAGCCGTTACTTTAGCACCCCATCAGAACCTGGGTGCACTTAATGGCTCTCCTGGGCTGCTGCCTGTTGCAGAATGCATGCCTTCAGCACAGAAGTATGGGATGTGTTTCTGTTGCCGTGGTTTCTCTTCCAAGCACACGAGAATTTCAAGCTGGGGTTGAAGTCTCTTATCCCCTAGCAGGCTAAGGGTTTTTTGACCACTCTGTCTACTTTATAATCTCCACTTCCTATCTGTCTCAGTTATTTGTGCTTGGCACTTGGATTGGTCTGTCCAGCTGGGAGTGCTCAGACATGCATTTGTAAGCCTAGCATGCTATTATGCATTTTATTTTAATTTGTGAATAATATAGATGAATAGGTTTACACTTTCTAAAAGGTAGGCTATAATTCACCCAACTAAAACACAAAGCTGTACCTTGGTTGTCTGTATACACGATTCCTGATAGTCCCAAGGTTGCACAGCACTCAGGCCACATAGATGAATCAGACAAAGCATGGGGGCAACAGCAGAGGGAGAAACATCCTCCCAACAAGGACCTGGCAATAGGGTTATCCTCTGTGTTTCACTCAGCCATGAGACATCACTATAGTTATGTTTCCCTATTCCTGCATGGCGCTCTTCCCTGGGCTGGCTTTGTCAGAAGAGTGATAGACAGTGCTGAAGGAGCAACCTGTTGTATGTTGTACTGTAGCATACAAAGGAAAACCTCCACCTTTCCCTTGCACAGCCCCTCCAGGGTCAATCCAATGCCACACAAGCTCAAGCCCTAACTGTAAACACAATTCCTCAATAGAGCTCCCCAAATGTCACTTGTTTTGCATCTGTACCTGCTCACTCTCACTGCCAAAACATGGCCATGAATATTTGGCCTTTGAGGCTAAGACCTTGTGTTCCTTCCTTGTCTCCAATGAATGTACTTACCTTTTATCAGCCAAAACACGTTTAAATGATGTGTGTTGTTACTGCTTCTTAGCTCTTGTCCTATTTAATAGAAGCAGAAACGGGCTACACAAATTCCCTTTCTGATGGTTTTCCCTCCCTGGGCAGCCTGGCTCACCTTCCATAGAGTCGCAGTAAAACTTTGAAGCAGCTGCCTTCCCTAGATCAGCTAGCTTTTTCTATCCAAAGGATTTATTTGGGCTTGTTCCTTCATGTTGCACACCAGTTATTTATATGTCAGGGTGCGATACGGCAGCATTGAATCACAATGTCTGTTTTGTACCTGCACTGAAAGATTGGCACTGTAGCACCATTTGTTTGAACTTGCCCGCGAGCAGCCTGTTATGCTGGAAGATGTTGAGGCTGCAGTCTGGGGCTGTTGGCTTTGATTTGGCACTGAATCGCTGGCTCATCCCCAGTAGCTTAGTGGTCTTCCTGCAAAGGTACCAGAGCAAGCAGAAGGGGTAGGGAACAGAGGCTCTATTTAAAGTGGGGCTCTGATCTGTGCAGGGACTGAATGTTTGCTAAATAAGGGCTCACAGAGAGGCCAGCCTTAGGCAGTGCTGACCCCAAGCAAGATTTCAGCTCTGAGCAGAATAACTTTTTTTTTTTTTTTTTTTT
>VXAB01007527.1:0-41020 GCA_013399175.1 Odontophorus gujanensis | reverse complement strand
ACAAACTCCACATGCAGAGTGCAGCATTGCTCCTCAGATTACATCTGTGCAGAAGGAATTTCCTGTCGGACAACACTGGTTGGAGGTCATCTCTCACCACAACCACATCAGTGCATCCAGAACTTTGTTGCCAGCATTCAGCCCTTTCTCTTAAGAACCCAGTAAGAAGGTCAGCCTGCTAGAGGTCATTTGAGGTCTTTCGTACCACTCTGGAAAGAGGATGTGCTGTATCACCTGTCTTGGCACAGAACTGCTGTGTGGTGAGGGGCAGATGCTGTCCACCACAATGTACCAAGGTAAATTGCTGAGGATAGAGTCCTTGATGCCTCATGAAGACTCTTCCATTGATATCAACACCTTGGCAGGCTTGGGTCATTCTGGAGGTGACTGAAACCTTTCCTGTAGCTTGACGGTTTTTCCACCTCTGTTGGGCACCAGAACATCATACCTATGCCTCCATGAAGGGATATGCTGTTCAGTGTCACCACAGCTTACTTCACACATCAACTGAGGGCAAATGAGAGGCAAGTGGTAATGACAACATCCTTGGTCACCGTGACCAGGAGCAGAGCTCTCAGCACACCTGAGCCCTTCAGGGAAGAGTGTGTGTGCTGGCATGATCATCAAGCTGAGACAGAATAGGGAACCTTATTATCTGAATATCTCACCTTTAAACACCTTCAAAGAAAAAATTCTGCCTCTTCACTCCCCAGGACAGTAATTAATGGCACTACTGATCATCCCGAGGTCCCTTTCAACCCAAACCATTCTATGATACTATGATTTTATGTCAGACCTTACCCCATCCCAGCGCAGGGCATGTTTTGCAAATATCTCTGTCAAATATCAGCCATTCAAGAATATTTATTCTTCGGTTATTTTTCATAAAGCTCCCTATATCTTGTGACACCATGCTAGAAAGTGGGTATTAATGTGGCGCTGCTCAGCTTCTGTTTCTTCCAGCAAACACTGATTGTTTTTTTTGTGGTTTTCTCACGTCTTGGCAGGTTTATTTCTCATACATGCTCATGATTGACTTCAGTTCTGGTGAACGAAGGTGGACTGACAGCCAGCCCCAGGGACTCAGAGCAGAGGATGCAACAGCAAAGGCAAATCCTTCTTCCTGCACAACCCAGCTCTCCTCAACCCATGTGCCCCTTCTTAACACAAAAGTACTAATGCCTGCTGCTTGTGTGGAGCTGCAAAGAGCAAACCTGAAAGAAAAAAAAAGAAACTGTAGTCAAAGCTTAAAGCAAAATTCCCTGGGAGCAAAGGAGCAGGTCAGCTCACAGCGGCTCTGCATCCCGTCCCCAGCCAGGCTGTGTTCATGACTAATCCTTGCAAAGCCCAGATAGGGGTCGATAGGCAAATGTTATTCCCCAGGAGGGAAGCAGGGAAATTGAACCTCTGTGACTCATTCAGCCCTTGGCCCTGCCACTGAGATGGCTGTGATGGAAATGCAGAGCACTGTAAGCACGGACTTCTGAAGAGATGCACTTAAATGTAGACTGGCCCCAGGTAAATGGTCTGATTGGAAACCAAGGGGAGCTGCAGTGGCAAACTGCTGCTTGGTTCTGCTTCATGCGGGCTGGACATTGCATGGCTAATGAAGCAGGACTCGTGCTGACAAGGTTAAAATCCAACTTTGTGGCAATCACCCTCTCTGCAGATCACTCCCAGGATGGCTATTCCCATCAATCACAACTGTGGCTATGACACCGGCACCCAGCTGGGGACACAGTCTTCCTCCTGTATCTGCCAATGCTGCTTGCTTAGCAGCGACAGAGTTTTGGCAACCTCCAGCCCCTTTTCCCACTCATACTGGGTTTAGGGGTCGGCAAAATTTGGGCTGTCCCATGCAGATCTTACCTGGGAATTTCCTGACTTAAATCTGCCATGTCAGGATTTTTTTAAAACCTTAAAATTACAGGAAAAATGTTTCTGGAATAAACCGCCAGACTTATGATGTGACTCCATGGGGTGCTGGGTATGCACGGTGTGTCACTTGGGCAAGTGGAGACCAGTGGCTGGTTCTCCTCCTCCTAGTGCTGCTGTGGTTGATGTGTGACCATTGTGTGAGATTCTTGCAGAGATGACCAACAAGGTCAGAACAGAAGAAAATGTCTTCATACTTGCAGTGATTGAGTCTGCACTTCAGCCTTACACTCTGCACTGGGGCTGTGTTTGCTGTGCTGGGGAAGTGAGGGTGATTTGTGCTTCCACACATGATTTTTTTGCATGTGTGTAAATGTATGTCTGTGATACCTCTGTAAGGCAGTGTTATCTTTGTTCCAGTCCTGCAATGTGCTGAAGGTGCTTGGCCAGGATATGAGAGTGTGCATATGCTAGCTCTTTGCCTGTGAATATACCATCTTTGCCAATGCATACCTGTGTTCACAGCCAGTGCCTAGGCACTGTGTGCATAAGTGAATGACTTTCTGTATGCTCAGGGTGTGTGTGTACTCTGGGGATGTAAGGCACCCTGCCCACGCGTGTCTGTTAAGTGGTGTATGCATGCATTGTGCTGTTTGTGCACTCAGTCAGACCTGCCTGCCTTTCCCTCCATGCTGTGAGTTTGCCTGCTGGCTACTCGTGCCTCCTCCCCTCTCCCTCTCATTTCCAGCCACTTCTGCTCTGTGCTTTGAATAAATGGTACAGTTTGTTGGCCTGTCTTTCACAGAAAGGACTGTATGTGGCTTTTTGTGCTTTTGCTGGCTGAGGTGGTAACAATCACTGCTATGCAGGATGCAGGTTAGGGGACAGCACCCACCATGGGTTTTTGGTGCCTTCTTCAAGACTGTAAGCAAGAAGCATCTCAAGGCATCAGGGTTTATTGCCAACTATGTGGTGAATAGTGCATACCCTGCTCATGTGCACTTCATGATGGAAGGAACCTGTCTTGTACAGAGAAGTAACTGGAAAATCATCCAGGACTGACAATGGAAACATTGCTCCTCGGGCCAATTTCTACGTCCAGAGTAGAAGTTATATACCAGGAGCAGATGCAGTGAAGGAGACTGAGTGTTAAATCCCTGCCATGAGACAGGGTTGCCTTCTTCCGGGACAGGTACAAATGTAACCTCGTTGTAGATTCCTCAGGAAATGGAGGCTTCACCTCTTCTTTCCCAGGTAACCAGTAATAGGCAGCAGGTGATGGCCTCAAGACGCACTGGGGGAGGTTCTACTTGGATTATTAGGAAAAATGTGTACTCAGAAGGAGTGATCAGGCACTGGCACAGGCTGCCCAGGGAGCTGGTGGAGTTAGCGTCCCTGGAGGTGTTCAAGAACCATAGAGATGTGGTACTGAGGGATGCGGTCAGTGGGCATGATGGGGGTGGGTTGTGGTTGGACCAGATGATCTTAATGGTCTTTTCCAACTTTAATAATTCAATGATTTTGTGATCCTATGATTCTATTATTCTCCATGCAACTTGTCCTAGCACTTCATTATTCCTAGTGTTATAGGTTTCCTAAAGTCTAACCTGAACCTCCCTCCTAGACTAGGATTTGTGTCCCGTCCCCAGTGCCCATGAAGAATTCTTTTCTTATTTGAAACAGCTTTTTAAACATTTAAAAGCTGTGCTCATGTCTTGGGTTTCTCTTTCAAGACTAAAAAGCCCCAGTGCCTTTGATCTTTTCTTACATTGTTTTCACTGCTTTTCTCTGGACAGCTGCCAAAAGGTCCATCTGTCTTCTGAAATACCGTGCACACCTTGGACACCATTTCGTCTCTATCTGGATGTCCAGGTTTCTGGACTGCTGCATCTATTCAAAATTCAGAGCACATTCATAGCGGCTGAGATTTGCAGAAATGAGTGGTAGAGGTGAGCTGGGAAATGTGCAGTGGGAAATTCTGAGTCTGTGGCACTTTGGTGTTTTTCTCTTCCCAGTGCAGGAGTAGAGCGCAGCAGATGGGACCTACTTGAAAAGTGCACTCTGGGTTCCTGAGCACACAGACCTGCTCTGAGAACAGCTGCATTTCATCTCTTGCTCAGAATCAGGGTTGGGGCACGGTCTGTATCTACAGTATCCTGTCTGTCACGTCCCCAGGCAGAGGGGCAAGGATCTCCATCTCCACCTCCACCTCTCTGCAGGGCTGAGCTGCCCTCAGGATGCTTTCTGATGGAAAGCCAACCTGGCAGTCAGACAGCAAACTCAGGTGAAGGTGAAACCCCAGTATCCAGCGGGGATTCTGAGATGTTTTGACTGTCTGCTCTGCGGAACGAATCTGAAACACTGAGATGAGGCATGAAGTGCGTGATTTTCAAGGGACATATGCTCACCTGCAGATAGACCCGTTTGCATGCCATACCCTCAGCAGGTGAATGCCAAAACCATGAAATCCCTGCTTCACACAAAGGAGTGCTGCCTGTGCTGTTTTCCTTTGCAGTATGAAGGATGAGAAAAACAAAACAAAACAAAAAAACCTGCTTTTATTCCCCCGCTCCACACACTCCAGTCAGAGCATGACCAGCTCTGTACCCCCCTGGTGCGCTGCTTCCCTTGGTCCCGGTGGGGATCACTTCTCCATGGGAGTGGGCTGACCTTGCCTCAGCATTGCACAGTGCCAGCAGATGCTTCAATGAGATGTCTTTTTCAGTGGAAGAAAACCAGTTTGGCTGGAAAATGCAAAGCTGGTGATTTTACCCTTTATTGGCAAGGTGTTTTTTTTTTTTTTAATTTGCTCCCCTTGCTCATAGATGCTTTAAAAAAGGGAGAGAAAGAAAGTGAATGAATGAAAATCCATTAAATCTACCCAGTAGCTTAAATGTTTGTGTCGTGTCTAACTGCCTGATCCTGCCATTACTTTTCTCTGCATCCTGCTGTACCTGCAATTCAAGAAAATTGGCTCCCAAATTGCCATCTTTAGTTTGAGATCCACGTACAACTTGGCTGTAAGCAGCGGATGGAAATGAAATGGACTAAAAATTTAATCCAGCCAGGATTTCCTTGTGTTTTTCAATAGTCCTCGCTGTCAAACTCTAAGTCCTGCTTATTAAAGGTCATGCATTTTAGAGAATGAGGCAGGAAGAATTACAGAAACTGACATCTTTAGCGGCGCAACTAAATAAAAAAAATTGATCTTTGCCTGCACCTACACATTTGCCTTTGTATACAGGCAGGCATTGCTATCTAAAGTTGTATTTGTTACAGTGACATGTACATGCAGAAACCTTTGGGATAAAGCTTCAACATTCAAGCTGCTCTGTGATTTGCCCTTAGAATGGGTCTAAAATCCCCTTGCTTCACACTTTGGTGATCGGATTTCATCTCCTAATTTGACCTAGCAGCCTCTGGAGATTAATGAAAATGTCTGTGTACAAACTTTTTTTTTCCAAGTGAAGTGCTCCTCCATTCCTGACTTCCCTAAGGAGGTTGTTAAAAAATACCCTTTTTGAAAATGTGGTCCTCGTTATTCTCCCTTTATTAGGGATTTTCTAGCTACACCACCACTGTCCTAGTTTCTGGTAATCTCACAGCTTCACTCACAGATGCACGCACTAATGTCTCAGCTGCTAAACTGACCCTCACATCTTCTGCACCGAGTTCTTCAGTTCCCAAAGGGCAAACCCTTGCCTCTAACTCTTTCTCTTCCTTTCTCCACTTCTTCCTTTCTCTCAGCCTCCTTTCAGTAAATCACTTATTTTTAGGACCATTAATTTGAAGGTTCCAAAACTCAAAGGCATAAAAAATAAATGTAAAAGAAAGAAAACTCATTGCTTCGGAGAGCAGTGGTGAGCCTGGGGAGACATGAAGGATGTGGATGAAACAGAAGGATGGAGCAAATTCATGGAAGAAAGGTTCTGCGGAGAATCATTAATTGCCGATACATCACATGTAGCTCAGGATGTCCCTGATCCTGAAATTGCTGAGGTCTGGGACAGCAGAATCGTAGAATGGCTTCAATTGGGACCTTAAAGATCACTGAGATCCATTGCTCTACCATGGGCTGTTTGTGTCCCACCAGACTGGACTGCCCAGGGCTGCAGCCAACCTGGACTTGAGCACCTTCAGGGATGGCGCATCCACAGTAGGCTTTCCTGGTTCTTCTAATTTTGTCTAGATATCTTCTGTTGGCCATCCTTTAGAATGGGGACTTTGGGGCTGGCCCAGTTGCTATGACATCTGGATTCAGCATTCTGAGCCTCTTGGGATCCTGAAGGATGTCATGACATTAACCTGCTGGCCATCAGGACCACAATCTCTCATGGCAGGAAGAGATGGAGACACCTTCAGATCCACAGTCTCATGGTGTATTTATTGTGTACTGATGCTGCCTGCCTCCTGCCTCAAGGTCCCTGCATCACTGTTTTGGGGTCAGACTACAGAAGCAGAGCCTGGCATGCCAGCCACCATGCACTGGCATCCCCAGCGATTGCCCTATGGACAAGGACTGAATGCTTCTGCCCTGCCCCACTTCTGCAGGCTACCTCATTGTCCCCCCACCCACAGAAAAGACAGGCATAATAAATATTTATCATGCTTGCACTTATGGGTCTATTAAAAACTACATTTTTTTTCCCTCAAGGTAAGTTCCTCTATTCTGATTATGCTAACGGCCTACCAAATCACTCTCTATAAATATGCTGTCGCCCCAGTGATGAATGCAGCTGTTGGAGTGGGTCCTTTCTGGCGTTAATCGAATGCTTTAATGAAGTCAGCATGCTGTTCATATGCATTAAAATACTTGGTCCCAGCCTGAAGAGGCGCAATGGCTCTCTGGCTCTAGTGCCTCTGCACCAGAGGTAAATAAAACACTTAAGTCTCGTGCTCGGGAGGGATGAATATCTAATGGAGTTTTTATTACGGCTCATCCTTTTAGCTTCCCCCACCACTACTTTTTTTAAGTTTTAATGGTTTTTCATCCTCCCCTTCCAGAATTACACGGGTAAGCAGCACAGACAGGCTCTGATGGGGTATTTGTTCTCTGTCATTCCCATTATGTGTGACAAATTGGTGTGACTTTGGCTTCAGAGATCCCTTCACAGGCCAGCGTCTTCACAGTGAAGCAAGAACACTGATCAGAGCAGGAGAATAAGGAGTGCAGAGACAGAGAGACAGGGAAGCATAGCAGGAGGGTGATACTGCATATCCAGAATTCCTATTTCTGTATCCATGAGCATTTCAGTGAGCTTATGGGAATGCAGGCATGAGAGAGGCTTTACCAAGGAATCCCAAGCAGGGTGGGAGAATGTTTGGTTTCAGAAGCACTCAAGATCACTGGTGTGGTCAGTACTTTGAATGAATAAGCAAAGAAGTGAGCAACAAGGGAGGTAAATTGAATTATGAGCACTACATGATGTGCGCTATTCAGAGAGCCTACAAACCATCAGCAACATTAAGAGGTAAGTAAATCTCCACCATGAGACATCTAGACATTTGGGAACTGGCTGCACAGGCTTGTGTGTCAGTTCAGAGTGCTTTTCTCCTAACCCTGACTTAGGTACTGACATTTAGTTAACTGACGTACTTTTAACTGGTCTAAGCTTTAAATGGGTGTCTGCATATGAGCTGGGTGCATCTTCATCTTTTATGGAATTTAAGCTCCCTTTGTGTCCCTATTTCCATTGACTGAATCACAGTTTACACTTACGTAGGACTGTGAACTTGCACACTATATGTGGCATCCCTTCAGACTTTCTGCTGGCCTATATGTCCTGCACTCATTTGCAAGCCCTGTGTGGATTTTTGGAATCGTAGAAACATAGAATCACCAAAGTTGGAAAAGACCTACAAGACCATCCAGTCCAACTGTCCACCAATCACTGAGATATCTTAGATATCACCAGATGTTTATTGGTAGGCGACTGAAGAGAGCTTTATTTCCCTGAGAACTTAAATGGCCAAGGCTACGTGCAGATATCAGAATTCAGGTGGTTGATCACCACACAAGGCACTTAACATCCCTGACTGAATATCCACGTGAAAAGTTGGAAGGGAAATTCAGGCTCTATGGCATATTCAGGCTTCCTGTTGTTAACAAAACCTAAATTTTGTGGAAGATTGGGTGGGAATCTCTACTGGTGGGATGTAAACAAATTACTCTCTATGACCAAAAAAGACCCATCAGTAATTTTCATGAAGACTACAGAGCAACATCTGCAAGCACCACTACTAAGTTGAGATAGAAACTAACACTCAGTGGAAACAATGAGACTCTTTACACTTCCCAAGCTCTAAACATCTTCATTTTACTAATTTAATGTCCATTTTTAACAAGCAAGGTACAGTCCTCTGCTGGGAGCTGAGCCTCATAGAGGGATGTGTCTTGTACAACATCATCAGTGAGTACGGTCCAGTTGAACTAAGACAACTCAAAGACATCTAACTGCTCACCCACTCCCTCTTGTAGCTAATATACATGTGCTTTTAATTTACAATCCATTCTTTGAACAGAATCTCTCCTCCCATTGATCCTGCCTTGTTTTCTTTCTCTTTCACCCTTGTTTACCTTCATGGATGGGACATTCATTCACACATTGAAAGTTGTAGTCAGATGGAAAAGTGATATTGCAAAAGGACTAGACAGATGGATGGTGCCTAGATACGAGAGGAATCTTGTCCTGGTCAAGCAGACTCAAAAAATGCATTGTAGTTCCCAGTAAAGAACCACTAAATCTTACACGTTCTTCCTGAGTTCATTTCAGTAATTTGTGCTTACTTTGCATACAGTTTTGGGATACTATTTTGTGAATTAAAAGCATCAAAAGACAGAAGCTAAAGTGATTCTCTTCAATGGTTTCTCCGATCATCTTTTGAATATAAAATCAGGATGCGTTTTCAAACTTGAATTTGTCTTCAGATTCTTGACACTGGCTCCTGTCATGCCTCTCTCAGTACATTGAACAGCTCCTGAAAACATTCTCTAACAGTGATTATTCCTGTTAGACTTGCATGAGCAGTTGAGAGATACTTCTTGACCTTATTTTTGCTAACCTAAGGAGGCAACACTCAGACCACCTGCTTTGGTGGGCAATAAGGAAAGTAAACAGAACTCATGCCCTTAAACAGGAGCTAGCAATTTGGAAAACTTGCTTACAGCTTCACACACCCTTGGAGAGAAATTTGGCTTGTCGTACCCCAGAGGAGGCATTCAAAGTTCACTTTTCATGCCTTGCCCTAAGCTTCCAAGGCAGAGACGTTTGTTCTCTTCCACGCTGGGGTAATTGTTGTATGTAGCACTCCAGTAGTTGTTTCACTGAAACCATTTCCAATGTTTCAGCACAATTCTTACTCTTAATCTTGCTTCTGTTCATGCAATATATTTCTGCTTTTGCTTCCACCTTGT
Organism: Odontophorus gujanensis; assembly: GCA_013399175.1. Taxonomy (NCBI): domain Eukaryota; kingdom Metazoa; phylum Chordata; class Aves; order Galliformes; family Odontophoridae; genus Odontophorus; species Odontophorus gujanensis. The sequence goes on along the minus strand of VXAB01007527.1, from coordinate 31,731 downwards.
GCTGTGTTTGTCTATTCAAATCTCACACACCAAATCTACCATCAAAATTTACTTGCCCTTTGCAAGTTTGGGTATTTTCTTCCTAGTCTCTACTTTCCAGAGGCAGCATGTTATGCTGTAAGGGCTTTTTAACTGTCCTCAACTGAGATATCCCAGCTTCGCTTCTTGCTGTAGGAAAATGCCCTGTTAAATAGGCCCAGCTGCTCAGCTGGGAGGGGGTGTCCTTCCTTGTTAAACACTGTCCACCTTGCTCATCTTTGTGTCACTCAGTAACTTCAGTAGCAGCAATTTTTCCTCCCAGATTATGGATGACAAGACACAGTCAATGCCAGACTTCCTGCCAGCTCCTACAGATCTTGCCTTCTCAGAAACACCCCCATCTGCCCTTGATGCCTTATAAACAATCATTTCTTAGGAGATAAGCTAGCAGCTCCTAATCCATTTAAGGAGTGTTTCATGGGTATTGCATCACATAATATTTTTTAATCAAACTGTAATGAGCTGCAAAGTCAAAGCTTTATACAAGTCTAAATGTATTATATCTGGTTAGTCACCTTTATCATCCCAACTTTTTATTTCATCAGAGTGTTTGACAGGTCCTATTTTCTATTAGTCTGTGTAAACTTGCCCTAATTATGTTTCTACACATCAATTCTCTAGTGATTGACTCCTGTATTAGTTTCTCCATTATTGTGCTGAGATTATGTCAGGCTTGCCACCTTAGATGTAGACCACTTTCTCTTTTCTAATGCTGGTACACCAGTGAGAACTCTTCAGCTCCTCTGGAATTTCCCTAGTGTCCCAGAAGTTATCCAAGATAGATGTCAAAGGGTCACAATTTCTTCAGCCAGTTCTAGGAAGACTCTTGGCTGCAAGTTTGTAGATCCTGTTCGTATAAAATGTGTTTATTCCTAGAAGATGTTGCTTAACTTCCTTCTTGGTGGCTAGTAGAGTGGAAAGTATTTCAACATCCATGTGTGATATAAACATATCCTCCTCTTTCTTTCCAAATTCAGAGTAAACATATTTATTTAACATTTTTGTTTTCTGTAAATCATTTTTCATATTTTTTTCCTGTCTCCATGTGCTTGGCCCATGTCACCACTGGCATTTCTTTTTTCTTAATTAACCTACAGAACTCCTTCCTGATCAATAATTTGGATCATTCCTCATGACCTTTAGCATCTCTTTTCCATTTTATGTATTTCTTGTCTTAAAATTTTTAACAGTTTTCATTTCTTCTTCCTTGTTCGCTTTACTATTCTAGTTCTCTTTACTATTACTAGTACTAATTGCTGCTTTCATGTCAGTGCTGAACCAAAATGAGCATTTGGCAAAAATTTTCCTTGTTGTTATTGTTTTGTTTCATCTCTTACAAAATCATACCATTTAGGCCTTGTAAATCTTCATTAAAACTTTCCTGATAAATAACCATACATACTTGCAATGTGTGTGTATATATTTATATCCATGTATAAATATTTTTCTCATTTATGCTCACATTTTCCCTCAGTTTTGGGAAATTGTCTTCTGAAACAGGGGTGTACATCTGTAAGAGGACTTTTTGTTGTCTTTATTAGGCATCATGAACAAGTGTCCAAGGACTAGAATGTTCTGGATGGTTGATGTGCCCTAGCAGACAATTAATTGTGCCCTGCAGGGCTTTTATATGTTGTAGGGATAGATGTGGCTGAATATGCCTGCTCAGAAGCAGGAAAAGGTGTCCCCACAGACTAATCAGCCATACAAATTCTCATGTTTTCTTGCTCATTTCACCTTCCTCAGAGTAACTTCCTGGCTTACTGCATAGTTTGAATCTAAAATGCTCCTATATAAGGGTTATACTTTATTGCAGTTCCCAGGTCACTTCTGCTGATACATATTGTTTGCTGTTTATTCAAGACGTCAATTTCCTAAGATTCATTTGGAACACTAGATCATTCTCCACCAGGAATTCCAAAAGCTGGAATATTGTTGCAAGGAGTGGAGATAGCCTAGGTATCTAATGGTGGAATATCTGTTATATTANACTTCCTTCTTGGTGGCTAGTAGAGTGGAAAGTATTTCAACATCCATGTGTGATATAAACATATCCTCCTCTTTCTTTCCAAATTCAGAGTAAACATATTTATTTAACATTTTTGTTTTCTGTAAATCATTTTTCATATTTTTTTCCTGTCTCCATGTGCTTGGCCCATGTCACCACTGGCATTTCTTTTTTCTTAATTAACCTACAGAACTCCTTCCTGATCAATAATTTGGATCATTCCTCATGACCTTTAGCATCTCTTTTCCATTTTATGTATTTCTTGTCTTAAAATTTTTAACAGTTTTCATTTCTTCTTCCTTGTTCGCTTTACTATTCTAGTTCTCTTTACTATTACTAGTACTAATTGCTGCTTTCATGTCAGTGCTGAACCAAAATGAGCATTTGGCAAAAATTTTCCTTGTTGTTATTGTTTTGTTTCATCTCTTACAAAATCATACCATTTAGGCCTTGTAAATCTTCATTAAAACTTTCCTGATAAATAACCATACATACTTGCAATGTGTGTGTATATATTTATATCCATGTATAAATATTTTTCTCATTTATGCTCACATTTTCCCTCAGTTTTGGGAAATTGTCTTCTGAAACAGGGGTGTACATCTGTAAGAGGACTTTTTGTTGTCTTTATTAGGCATCATGAACAAGTGTCCAAGGACTAGAATGTTCTGGATGGTTGATGTGCCCTAGCAGACAATTAATTGTGCCCTGCAGGGCTTTTATATGTTGTAGGGATAGATGTGGCTGAATATGCCTGCTCAGAAGCAGGAAAAGGTGTCCCCACAGACTAATCAGCCATACAAATTCTCATGTTTTCTTGCTCATTTCACCTTCCTCAGAGTAACTTCCTGGCTTACTGCATAGTTTGAATCTAAAATGCTCCTATATAAGGGTTATACTTTATTGCAGTTCCCAGGTCACTTCTGCTGATACATATTGTTTGCTGTTTATTCAAGACGTCAATTTCCTAAGATTCATTTGGAACACTAGATCATTCTCCACCAGGAATTCCAAAAGCTGGAATATTGTTGCAAGGAGTGGAGATAGCCTAGGTATCTAATGGTGGAATATCTGTTATATTACAGGCTGGATCGATGGGCTGAGGGCAATGGGATGCAGAACCAAGTACCAGATCCTGTGCTTTAGTCAGAACAACTCCACGCAATGCTCCAGTCCTGGGGCTGAGTGGCTGGCAAGCAACATAGAGTTAATGACCTCAAGTTGCGCCAGGGGAGCTTTAGGTTGGATATTAACAAAAAAATATATATATTATCTGAAAGAGTGGTGATGCATCGGAACAAACTGCCCAGGGAGGCAGCAGAGTCACCACCCCTGTTGTTCAAGAACTGTGGAGGGACATGGTTTAGTAGGCAATACTGGGGGGACGTAGACAGTTGGACTATGTGATCTCAGAGGTCTTTTCCAATCATAATGATTCTATGTTCTGTGTTCTATCATCTACACAAGAAACTCAAGATAAATTTTAAAGTTAAAGACTTGCTTGAAGGTTTCTTGACTTCATTTATTGAATGATTCTAAATGACCTTAAGTGCTGGTAATCCCAGCTCCTATGAGAATTACTATGAGTTCAGAACTTCCACAGCTATTATGTCTTTGCCCTTTTATGAGTATGAGGAATATTCAACAGTGACAGCCAGTTTTGCTTGTTAGCAATCTCTGTGTATTTTGAATGTCTGTAAGGATGCCAGAAGATGCTTTATCAGGCTTAGAGCTGAGGGAATAGGAAATTCTTTGGCAAAGTGAGATGGAGCTGTTGGTGAAATTACTGACATAAGGCATGTTGTGGCTGATAGATACGCTCTAAGAATGATTACGGACGAAGTTCAGTACATGGAAGGAATAAAACCCCGTCAGCTTAGTGGTAAACTGTGTGTCTGGAATGGATGTTTCAAGCCATGGTTAATTTATTCAAATCAGTCTTTCATCTTACTGTGATTGACAGGTACAACATACCTATCCTGCTTCAGCATTTTAAGTAGTTCTCAAAAAATGCATCAAACTGGGTTTTGCCACTAGTAATAATGTGGAACGTTGACCTGTGACATCTGAAAATAAATGATTGGAACATAAATGCACTCCTTCCCAAGCAATCATGCTTTTCAAACAGGTGAAACATTTTTGTTCCAAAACCATTTTGTTCCAGGTATAGCACCCGACTCATGTCAATCACATTGAAGATTCAAAGAGCTTCACTTGTTCAAAACAAACAGAAGGGAGCAGTTCCTCTCACAACATATAATTAAGCTCCTGAACTCTCTGCCTCAAGATGCTGTGGATGATAAGAATTTTTCTGAGTTTTAGAAGTGACTCAACAAATTCATGGAAGAGTGTGCTAGCACCAGGTATTAAGCACAACATCCTCACCTGCCTCTGGATGTCTTTAAGATGGAAACTACTGGAGCTTTGCCCAGGGGAAATACCACTATATCATTGCCATGCTCTTACCCATGTAGGCATCTGCTGCGGGCCACAGCCAGAGATATGTTAGTGCTGTAATGGACCACTGGCCTGAATAAGCACGTTTCTTATATTCCTAATCAAATCCAGTGGATAGTCTTGGTCATGTACAAAAACAAAACAAAACAAAACAGGGTTGGGAATGGGTTCAGGATGCCTAAAAGTTTGGCATGGCAGATCTCCATCCAAGAGAGTGTCACAAGAGCTGATGTATAACCTGGTGCAGTGCTGCATTTACAACAAAACAAATGTCCTTCTTGGTCTGGGATTTCATAGCTGAGCTTGCACTCTCCTCGGCAGACACGATCTTTATGGTGAATGAACTTCAGGGTAGACTGCATTTGATGCAAGATAGCAGTCATTATTCAAGCTGACACTGACAAAATGACAGAGTAGTAGCATAATGGCACATTCTTTGATATTGCCTTCAGGGTCAGGATGCTTACTGTTCTAGGATAGCTTATCGACCAGCCTTGCAATTTTTAGAGCCCAGACAAGATGTCAGAAGGAAGTTGCAACTGGAGAATAACAAGAATTAAAGGACTTAGCACTGGTTCATGGCCTTCACAGAGTGTGAAGGCACAGGTTTTCTTGTGACCTCTGAGTAAATGACCTAAAACTTGTGTACCTCCCAGATGATGATGCCATAGGATAGAAGATACTTTTGACAGCCAGCAACTTTCCTGATGATGATCTCATCATTTTATTCCTCTGAGGAATGGATTTCATTTTGGGGCCCACAGTGACACAAAGGAACAGCTCTGATTTCATAGCTGCATGCTTTTCTCTGACATATGAAGGCTTATGCAAAGTCTTGATGCACAAGGAAAGATGCCAAGCCAAATGTATTTTTAACAGTTCAGACAGCTGGCTTTCTTGTGTCTGCACGAATTCTCTGCTTTTCTCCATAAAGAAGATCAGTAACACCACTCTTGCAAAAGTTGTCAGTTAAAAGCCCATAAAAATGGCTGAATCCAAAGGTGCTGTAATCACCCCTTCTGAGGAGATGACATATCCAGGGAGTTGCAACATAGTGAGCTTTTTTATCTTCTATATATAGCACATTTTCTCAAGCACTGTTTGGAGAAGACCAGAAATGTCCATGTAGACAACCAGGACTGATCCTGACACAACCACACTGAAGTTACTGATGTAGAACACCAATGGTAATAGTCTGAGCAACACCAGTAAATATTCAAAGTAAACAAGCTCTACACAGTCTGAAACCTTCTAGTCAACACCTTCATAAATACACATCAAGCTGCAAGCTCTGTTTAAGCCCAACTTCATAAACATGCTGGCACTCTGTGTCCTTTTCAACATTCATTAATTAACGACAGATGACATTTGGTTTTGATCATTATTTATTTTTCACAATTTAGTGCAGTCAACAACATGGCATAAAGATCTGCCCCTTCTTAACAAGCAAGAGGAAGATATATGAGTGAATGAAATTCTTTGTTGGGCTTTTTTCAAGATATTCGTGTGGGGGTTGAAATCGAGGCTGGAGAAGAAGCTGAAATTTTTCAACTGAAGTGCTGGATTCAAAATTCAAACTTTTTAGATATTAGCCGAAGCTGAGCTAAAGGACCAAGCGGCTTTCATTCAGCTACTTTTTGGAGATCGGGGGCAGGGGTTCACTGGAGTTTTGAGGGGTTACTGGAAACGGGTGTAGTTATCACAACCAAATTTCCATGACATCACTGAAGTATAAAAAAAAAAAAAAGGTCACTTTAGACAAACTGTGTCTGTACTGAAGGCATTTCTGTGAAACACAGAAGTGATGCAATGCAAGCAAGAGATGCCAATACAAAGGAAATGCAGCATGACATTTGGATCAGGAGTTGTCACAAGGTGATCCGGGCTTGGGACTTGATGAACTCAGTCTGACGCTACAATTACCAGATCCAGTAAGATCAGGAGGGGCTCCAGCTCAGCTGGACCAGAAAACCAAGCTGCAGGGTAGCCATGAGGTTCCCAGATGTGTCAAAGCCATTCAGAAGAACCGTGAGGCATGGCTAGAGGAGCTGACGTAGTGTGGATGGAAACCCAGCTTAGCAGGGCTATCAATTTTCAAGTCTCACTATGGCTGGGTGTTCTGCACATTCCCTTGGCTGGAAAACCAGTAAGAAAACAGATTTTTTGACCATGATATAACAAAGCCCAAGGAAAATCATAGTGAATAGTCCATATGATGGCTTTTCTTGTGCTTTCCTGCCACATCAGCCAACTCTGGTGTGAACACAGGTTCTGTGTGAGGGACATCTGACTGTGGGGAACATGAGGATGACGTTGGCAGTGACACTTTCTTTGCCCTTGTTGCTGGTCAAATCTTGCATGCCTTGCAGGCCTGTCTTCAGAGTTCAAGTAAGGATGTGCACAGGTTGACCCCAGCCAACTCAATCTTTTGTTTTATTTTGTCAGATTTGTCAGAAACAGACTATCTGAGGCATCTCAGTCTCCTCCCAGTCAAGAACTGCACACAGGAGATCTAAGCAGGACAGACCCTGTGCTTCAGCTGCCAAGAAGGCCAGGTGGCAGAAAGCTTCTCACATGTCAACAGGCACTAGGAGAAGTTCAGGAAACATTTATAAGCAACTGATGTCTTCATGGAGATCTCAGACTGCAGCTTTTAAGAGTTCACCATGCCTCCAGGGGCAGCTGATGAGGAGTCAGGGTGCATGATGCTGGGTAGGATACAGTGCTGAGCAGCAGCTTGCAGCCCTTTCTGTAGCTGGTCAATGTGAAGATGACAACTGGGGGCTGGTCAGGAGGAGAGGCAGATGGCAACTAAAAAACACTAGTCCTTGTAACCATGATAAGCTGCTTTGCCCTTCTTCAAGTCACAAACAAGTGTTGGAAGAGGGACTTGTCCTCTTCTCTGAGTTGTTACAGTGGTCTGGAATAGACTCCAGAAATTACATCCCGTCAGCTGCCTGCTCCTAAGCCCAGTTTGTGAGTTGATGATGCACCAAATCTTAGAGGAATTTAAATGGAAAAAGGGCAGAAAGGCTAATCTAGGGAGGGAGCCAGGAAGACATTTAGATGCAGGAACATGTTAAAGCAAAATGTTGTTCCTAACAGCACTTTTGGTCTCCTCCCTAGGACAAAGGATTACATGGGACAAAGCGGCTTCTGCTTGTCACATGTTGAATTTTATTTTCCTATTTCATTTTATTTATTTATTTATTATTATTATTATTTTCATTTGGGAAGAGACCCAAGAAACTGTGTTTCCCACATAGCTGTTTCAAAGGAAATTTGATGCTGCAACAAGGGCCCTGGGGGAAACACTTTGGGAAAACAACACCAGCTCTGTCCTTTCTTTCTGTCTTTCTCATTCTCTTTTTTTTTTTCTTATTATTATTTTGTAGGAAAGAAAAAAAATAAGAGGGAAGGGGTGAGGAGCAGAGTCCCCAGTGTGGGAAGACTCGAAGCTGGGGAGATAGAGTTTCAGAAAAGCACTGGTGCGGCTGCTTCATTTGTTCCTTGAGCCAAAGACTCTCAGCCTCTGCTCAGCCTAGGGAATACCTCGCTCCTTTAGGCTGATACTTCTGTGATTCCATTTTGTGTCCTTTCACCTTTGTTGGAAGACTCCACAGAACCTTTCCTGAGACAGCAACACAATGGTTTCTGGATGCTGAGGTGTGATTCCTACCCACCTTCCCCAGAGTGTGAGCATGGTCTGCTTTGGTGTGGAGAAACTGCTTTGTGGTGTGGCTGGGCACCTCTTGGCACCCTCCTGGAGGTCCAGGAATGGGTTTGCTTATGCACCCCACACTTCCAGAGTAAAGTTCATTGTGTTTCCCAGGCTCACAGAGTGATTGCCTGACACATAAGGCTACTTCAGGACCTGATCTTTACTATCCTGAAGATCCCTTTCCCCAAAAAGCCTCAGTTTGCAAAATAATCCTTCACAACCATGCTGAACGTGTGTGAGGTTGGAGAAAGGAGGAAAGAGCCATTCCCCAGCAGGAGTAGGTCCAGCTGTTTCCAACGCTTTGGATAACTAAACAAGGGCTTTGTTCAAAGCTGCTTGGCATAAGCATTCACCCTTGCCTCTGAAATACAGCTTAGGAGGAATAAAATGCTGGAGACTGGGAGAACCCAGTGCAGTCTATGAGGTATTTCCCTCCCCTTCTGCTGCCTAGATGAGGTAGTGGGGGGAAGTGCTTGGCATTTGCTCCTGGGCAGGAAAGGCTCTTATAGCTCTGGAGCCACCAGCAAGCGGGTACCGACCTGCAGATGCTGACTTACCCTGCAGAGAGCTCTGACCCTGCAGTGCTGAAGAAACTTTACTGATTCCCCAGATGTCTCTCTGCCATCCAGCTTTGTCGGATGGGGATGAGTATAGCCACAGCATGTTGATGGGTCATACAGACATGCCATGAATCGTTCAACTCTTCACCAAAACACAACTTCAGTTACCTCTTCCCTTATCCTTCCTGCTCACAGTGACACACAAAGCGTTACTGAGTGATGCTGTGAGCCTGGATGGATTCAGTGTCCCCAGGCAACAATGGCAGAAGCCCCACTCTGCTGCCTTAGGATCCCTATGCACCTATCCATGCGCTTCTTCCACAGAGCTGTCCCAGAATAGAGCAGAGCACTGGTGGGCTGTCTGTGCCCATTTTCCAAGGCAAGGCATGCAGGTGAGCTCCATCCCTCTCTTCCACCACCCATGCTGGTGCATGGAGGGTTTGTTGGTGCAATTCTATGTTTCCTCCTAGCTGACCCCATCCTACATCCCACAGCACATGCAGGGAGCTGGGATCCAGCAGAGCAAGGGCTGCAGGACCTACACTTGCAGCCACAGGACATTTAGATAAGATCAGTATATTTTTGCAATGCAGAGATTCATTCATGGATAATGGACAGGGATCCATGAAAATCATTTTGTGGATGGCTCTGAACAGCTGCGACACAGCAACAACTTTGCAGTGCTCTCAGACTGGCTGCATCTGAGCGAGTGTCCTCGAGGCCTGAATTACTTTCTAATCCATCTACCTAGATATTTCGCATGCATCACCACTGCAGCGTCTCTATGTTGGCTTACCTCCGTATCCTATTGCATATTCCCAAATGATATTGAGCAATGTGTCTCCAATATTACTTTTTAAGTAACCTTAATTGTCTGATTTTGATTTGTGTTTAAATTGCACTTTCCTCTGCAACCCGAGAGGCATCAGAATTGGGCACGTAGTGTTTAGGTTACGGCACGGAAGGTATTTTTGTGTGCTCGTCAAGTGAGCACTCCTATTGGAAGGCAAATGCATAAGGGGCAGAGGGAAGGCTTCAGGGGGAAGATCAACTTCTGAATTTCCTGAGGTTTATGAGATTAAAACCTCACATTTAATGTTGCATTAAAAGAGAGCTGTCAGGTTCTATTTCACAGAAGATGTTGTTTTTGTGAAAAGTGCTTTTTACGAAACATATGGCTAAGGTAATTGTTTGGGTTTAGGGGGAGACGAGGGAGTTATTCCATGGAAAGCATGTCTTTTGAACAGCTCTGGCATGGAGAATTTGGAGCCCTCTGTTAATGCATGGAAATGTAGCTGACTTCACAGAGGATCCGCATTGGCTCTCCTGCACTTTTCATTGGGAGCACGGTGCTGTACCCAAGTGCAAGGTGCAGGCATCTCCCCTGGATTCAGCTCACCTGGAGATGGGCTGAGATGCCCCAGCCCAGCTGGTGACTGCCTGGTCACACAGGGCGCATTTAATGAGCAACATGCTTTGCTCATTACATGCCTCCGTTTTAAATCATAAAAGATTTCAGGAGGGCTTTTCCTTTCCAAACATATGTAGATGGGTTGCTTCCCTTTAAGGTGGCTTTTGTGTTCACAGCAGAGTGAAATGCTCAGCCAGGCTGAGGCTCAGGGCTGACATCAGTGGGAGCTCTCATTAATTGAATTACTGTTTTGTGGCAGAGTGTTTTAAAAATAAGCGGAAATGTCCCACATACTTTTTTGGCTGAGAGATCAAATGTATCCAAAGGAATTCAATAATATTCCTACATCTGTGAGTCCTGTCTGTCCCTGGAGAAAAAAAAGTCAGATTCAGTCTCCACCATTGTTTGTGTTCATTATATTCCCTTATCGTCTTTTTGGCTTGTGGGCAGCAGGGGGGGACTAGCAGAGTTCCTCAGGCCTCAAATGGAAACATATAGAGTCATATGCATATCACAAGAGCAGAAAGGACAGTATCAGAAAAAAAGTCTCCTTCGCTATTCATCTGAATAAGAGCTGTGATTTTCTTTGAAGACATTCACCTCCCCCACCGCTCGCCTTAGCTCGTTGCAACAGCATCTGGGCTGAAAAGGTGTGGGTAAAATAGCAAAGCGTGAGGTGAAATGCTTTGAACCTGAATTCACATGCAGAGCTGCATGTGGATATGTATTTTCAGGCAAGTGTATCTTCAGATACGTATTGACAGGCAAATCCCATAGTAAGAACTTGCTCTTATATGAACTGATGAGGATTTATCTAAGAATTTGCTGGCAAAAGAATACTCATGTGAGCACTTATTGAGAGATACCCTAGCAGGGAAATACTTGTTCACAACCTTGTCCACAAATGCATTAGCTGCAAATTCCTGTGTAAATCCTGGTGCTACAATCCCTACGTGTGTGGCTGGGTGAGGGAATGCATGTGCATGTGTACCAAAGCAAGGCAAGTCACACACAAGTGAGAATGAAAATGCAAAGTAGGAGGAAAACAGTGGTTGATACCTGTGCAAATGAACTGAAGTGCTTGTGCAAAGGCTGTGTGAGTGTGCGACTTGGGGAGCTGACGTGCAAACGTATCCAGAAAGGGCTTTCCTCTGACAAGTGCTCATACAAATTGGCAGTGCAGCCCAGTGCTAATGAATATCCATTTTCTGTCCAGTGTTCCAGTGTTAAGGCATAAACAGGCACTTCTAAGATGGCTCAGGAAAAGGGCCAACCCTTGCCTACTGCTTCAGGAAAATTTCAGCATCTTCCCTGCAGAAAGGGGGAGTTAAGTCACATAGCTCACACCCTGAAAAGGAACTGCCTTAGCTCAGGTCTACACCAAACTCACAATGAAAGTACCCAACTAAAAACGATCCCTGGTGCCAAAATGTCAGTCAGAAGACAGAAATCCCTCTGGATACATTTGATCTCCTTCTCCAAAATATTAATAATAATTAAAAAAAAAAAAGAAACCCAAACAACACCATTTTGGACATATCAGCTTATTTTTAAAACATTCCTCCCCTAAACAGTAACTTGAAGAGCTAAATCTCTCTCTGACATCAGCTCCTAGCTTCAGTGTTAGGTCAAGTTTTATTTAATACGCCTTAAACAGACACTGCCAAGTTGGAAAGAAAAACATTGTATGAAAAATCTGATACTTAAAAGAGTTATTTATGACAGAGCCAATGCTCACCCCAACCCCCAAGAGCTGCATCTCTGCTCTACAGGGTAGGATTTGTCAGGGGAAATAAGGGGCTGAACCCACTCTCTCCAAAGGATCCTTTGCAGGAAAACCAGACTAGCTAGTGCCAAGCTTCCTGCTGATTGTGTGCTGCAAGACACTCAGTACCTCTGCACTGTTTGTTGCTAATTTAGAGCTTTTCATATGCTGTGTATCTGGACAGGGAAACGAGCCACAGAGCTACAGAAGAGCCAGTGTGGTGCCAAGACCCATCCTCTGTGATGTCTCCACACTCCTGTTGCTAAACCCATGGCAAATAATGCAATTACCACTCTAAATTAAAGTGCATCTGAAAAGTGCATTTGATTAAACATGCTCTAATGGACTAAGTTTGTTGGTATAACACTGGCAGTGAGCACTCCTCTCCTTTGCTTATACTCCATCACTAACAAGTGCTCTACCAGATTAATGACCTACTAATAGACCCTGAAGATGCTTTGACTTAGATTTATCCCACCTAATCGGTACAGATTTCACTGAGACAGATAAATTAGGAGCACAGCTACCAACGCAATGTGATGAACAACTCCAAGAGGGCAGCAGGTCCTCTTAGACTGCAACACTGGGAAAGTGACAAACTCAGCATGTAGGAAGAGATTTGGAGGCCACCTTCTAGCAGAGGTACATAAAGGCAGGTAACGTAGGAGTTGGCTGCAAGTATATTGTTTCGGTTGCACTTCTGAAGCAGAGCTCCTTGGGGATGGGGGATCCACCTCTGCTCACACTGCTGCTGCCCCACAAGCTGCTGATCCTTGGTAAGGCAGGTGCTGGGGCTGGCAAGGTGGAATTTCTGTGCTGGAAAAATGTACTGAAATAGCAGGGCACGGATGTCTCCTCTTGCCCTGCTCTTTTCAAATTATTCGTCTTTTTGCACCTGTATCAGGCTCATTCCTCTCATCCTGCTCACCTGAGTGGTCCCACTCTCTGAAGTAAGACCTCTGGGTGGAGTAGGAAAATGAGTCTATGATGTGGGATGCTGTAATGACCCCTTACTTGTACTACAGCAGCAGGGTTTTTATACCATGTTTTTAACATCTCAGACCCCAGCTTTCTTTGCAAAGGAGCCATTGATTCCACTCTCCTGGTTTTACAGGGAAGGGAGGGAAAACAGGACACAAAAAGGGAAAGAAAAGCCTTTGTTCAGGGCTGTGCAGCAAGACAGTAGCAGAGCGAGAGAGGAACACAGCTCTCCGATCACCAAGCATAGCTCCCACTTCACGTTTGCTGGAAGTGAGTGACTAAAACCAAATGAGCTTAAATGGGGGTCATGGTCCCCTTGCCCCCTCATGTGCTGTGCAAGTTAAAGAAGGACACCAACTCTGCCCATACGGCTACCAGCTTCACTGCTTTCATGTCTGGTCTAGCATGGGGGAAACCCAGTCTCTGTAAGTGGGAAAGAATAAATATCAGCAAGTGAGGACAGAGGAGTTTGGTCATACATCTTTGGAGACAGCTTTCTTTTGTTTATATTCAGAGAACAGCTCACGCTGCTCATCAGAAAAGCCTCTAGACTCCATCAGAGGTCACAGTGATCGTCATTAATGTACTGCTGCCATGCATCCATCACCCTCAACAGGTCTGCAAATGGCAGGGTTCTTGGGACCAGATACCCCAGCTCTCTTCAATGAGCAGGTTCTCCACTGCTTTATGATGCGGTTAATGAAGTAACTTCTCCCCAACACAGGGCACCACCAAGGGTTGCTCCTCCTGATGGATGGTGCCACTGGCCTCTAATCCTGTAGGTACTCAACATCCGAAAGGATTTTGTGCATGAACCTGATTTGAGTGAAATTACCCAAAGTGTATGAAAGGCAGGCAAACAACTTTGTTTCCTTACGAAAGTCCCATGCTAAGCACATTGCTTTGAAGAACCATTTCCTCTCTCCTCATACACACACCCCATTTGCAAGGTGTCAGCCTTTATCATGCTTCAGGTTCGCCAAGGGTTCAGTTGTGCAAATAGGAGCCGAAGAAAGTGAAGCCTGAAGCAAAGCAAGGGGGAAGAACAGAGAGCTTGTCTGAATGATGACCCACTTCATCTAGACCTTGTTACATCTGCAGACACTCATTTTGTTAATTAGGGCTTCCGGAGATGGGCAGATTTAGACTGCAAGTGTCTTCACAACACAACATGCCCTCTCCTTAAGAGCCACCCTCCTCACGTCATCCCCTTGCTGCTGTCCCAGTCCTGGGGTCATCTGTCCAGGCATGGACTGGGGCAGTCATGGGCAGAGGATCCACCTTTCACTTCCTCACTCTGCTCCAGTGTTTGATAGATCTCTGTCTTTCTTAGATGAATTCCTCTTGCTTCAACTTCCAACAGAGCGGCTTTCTTACAGTCTTCAGTGGTAGATTAAAGATCTCTTTGGTACTCATAGCTTCCTCAGAAAGTGCTTAGACACTATTATCCACTCACCTCTTCATCTTCTTTTTGATCCACTGAATGGGTTTGGTGATTTAAATCTCTCTCTCTGAGACATCTTTGTCCATTGCTTAAATTATTCTTCACTCTTTTCTGTTCTCTTTCAAATTTTCCACGTCCTTTTTAAAATGTGGGCACCAGAACTGGAGTTTAAAGGCTCAGTTACAAATGAGTACAAACCATTTTTGCTATCTCGGGAAAACTGTCAAGATTTTGTCGTGTTTTCCTTTCTGCAATGAGGAGAGGTGTCAAGCCCTTGATAAATGCAGTGACATCATGACCCCAGAAAAAATTGTTTCAGAGGAAGGTAAATATTTCATATTGACCTTTTTAACCATATTTTAGAAAACCTTCTGCTTTTCATTTTCTTTTATTATTATTATTATTATTTTTATTTTGCTTGCTCAATTTCTTATATAGCAAAATAGTTTTCAAGCAAAAAGGAACTCACATCTCTGAAGATGTGCTGGAAAAGATCATGCTAATTTTTAACTCCCTATTTTTATTTTTCAGATTGATAAATGCACCGGTTCACTTCTCCTCAGCAGATTTCTTTTTTCTTTAAGTTAATAACAGTTTAGAAAATCAGTCTCTTTGTTCCGGTTTCTCGCATTTCCCTCATCAATACAGAGATGAGCTGCTCTAGCTGACTCTTCTCTGCACTCAGGATTTGGACAATGCGATCTCCAGAGATACCTCCCAGCCTCAGTTCTCAGAGCTGACAGGTCACTTAACAACCCAGAGCAAATCTCTTTTAATTATGGCCAATTATGTTCACATTTCGTGTGAAAAGGCACAGGGGAGATCGAGTCTTGCTTCAGCTTAGATGAAGTCTGTTCCCAATCTGTGGAAGAGAGGGAAAACCACGGTGACTTCTGGATTGGATTGCAATGTGCAAATTTCCATCACGTCTGTACTCAGAGCTCATCAATCTGTGATCCCAAGTCCATGTCCTCAGATTTCCCACTCCCACAGATTCTTTGCTCCTATGGCATCAGGTATAACTATCAAGCATGAGAATATCATAGAATCTTAGAATTACTAAGGTTGGAACAGGTCATCAAGATCATCTAGTCCAGCGTCCACCTGTAACCAATATTGCCTACTTACCTATTTCCCGCAGTACTGCATCCCCACGTTTCTTGGACACCTCCATGGACAGTGTTTCTACCACTTCCCTTAGCAGCCTGTTCCAGTGCCTCCTTTCTGAGGAGATATTTCTCCTAATATCCAATCTGAACTTCCCCTGGCACAAGTGAAGGCCATTCCCTCTCATCCTATCTCTGTTACCTAACACCCACCTCACCACAATCTCCTTTGATGTAATTGTAGAGAGTGATAAGGTCTCCCCTGAGTTCCCTCCAGACTGAACAATCCCAGTTCCCTCAGCTGCTCCTCATAAGGCCTGTGCTCCAGACCCCTCACATCTTCGTTGCCCTCCTCTGGACATGCTTCAGGGCCTCGATATNGGTACTCATAGCTTCCTCAGAAAGTGCTTAGACACTATTATCCACTCACCTCTTCATCTTCTTTTTGATCCACTGAATGGGTTTGGTGATTTAAATCTCTCTCTCTGAGACATCTTTGTCCATTGCTTAAATTATTCTTCACTCTTTTCTGTTCTCTTTCAAATTTTCCACGTCCTTTTTAAAATGTGGGCACCAGAACTGGAGTTTAAAGGCTCAGTTACAAATGAGTACAAACCATTTTTGCTATCTCGGGAAAACTGTCAAGATTTTGTCGTGTTTTCCTTTCTGCAATGAGGAGAGGTGTCAAGCCCTTGATAAATGCAGTGACATCATGACCCCAGAAAAAATTGTTTCAGAGGAAGGTAAATATTTCATATTGACCTTTTTAACCATATTTTAGAAAACCTTCTGCTTTTCATTTTCTTTTATTATTATTATTATTATTTTTATTTTGCTTGCTCAATTTCTTANGCATGAGAATATCATAGAATCTTAGAATTACTAAGGTTGGAACAGGTCATCAAGATCATCTAGTCCAGCGTCCACCTGTAACCAATATTGCCTACTTACCTATTTCCCGCAGTACTGCATCCCCACGTTTCTTGGACACCTCCATGGACAGTGTTTCTACCACTTCCCTTAGCAGCCTGTTCCAGTGCCTCCTTTCTGAGGAGATATTTCTCCTAATATCCAATCTGAACTTCCCCTGGCACAAGTGAAGGCCATTCCCTCTCATCCTATCTCTGTTACCTAACACCCACCTCACCACAATCTCCTTTGATGTAATTGTAGAGAGTGATAAGGTCTCCCCTGAGTTCCCTCCAGACTGAACAATCCCAGTTCCCTCAGCTGCTCCTCATAAGGCCTGTGCTCCAGACCCCTCACATCTTCGTTGCCCTCCTCTGGACATGCTTCAGGGCCTCGATATCTTTCTTGTAGTGAGGGCCCTGAAACTGAACTCAGTATTTGAGGTGGAGCCTCACTGATGGACTCTGACACCAGAGATGGCATTAACACCAGTG
The DNA here is from genome assembly GCA_013399175.1 of Odontophorus gujanensis. Lineage (NCBI taxonomy): Eukaryota > Metazoa > Chordata > Aves > Galliformes > Odontophoridae > Odontophorus > Odontophorus gujanensis. Next base: position 14,836 of record VXAB01007527.1, on the reverse strand, counting down.
AGGAAAGCGGTACAGAAGATCTGATGCCATGTGTGGATTTAGTAGTCTTTCTTTTGGCTTACAGGCAGCAAGTGCATGTACCAAACAGGAGCTTTCAGAAGAAGAAGCCAGCAAGATGGTTAGTGTTCTCCTTTTCCTCACACCTCACAAGGTTTAGAGAGGGTCTTCACTACCCTTGAAGAGGATCATGAAGGCAAGAGGATTGAACCCTTGCTATTAGCTCTCATGCCAATAGCCCTTTTGAATTAAAGGGGCTGTTGAGCAATGGGGTCTCAGCGTGGACTACTGGCTCGGTCTCTGTGACGTGGACGTTTTCCAGCTGGATAATTGCATCCTGCCTCAATAAATTCTCCCTGGAAATCCACTTGGATGCAGCATCTTCTCTCCCTGCCTCTCTTCAGCAATGGTGGGGAACAAATCCAGGCAATGAAGCAGCTGCTGCATGCTGTCTCAGAGATGTCTGTGTTCCAGTTGCAGGTAAATGATCTCTGTGCTCATCAGGTTTGCAAAATTGCTAGCAGGGAAGAACTATGTCAATATATGTGCTACTGGGCACAGTGGCCCTGGGATAATGCAGAAAGTTCCTGCTCTGTGCTGCTGCCCTGTTGCAGCCTGAAAACCATGCTGCTCTGCCCCAGGATGTCAGCTTGAAATGCAATCAAAGGAGCACAATGTATTGACATTTGCATCCCTCTCATCTGAGCTCTTCAGAGCAAGGCAAATATTTGCTGCTGACATTGATATCATCTTAAAACTGTAGAAACAAGGCCTGGCAAATGCATGTTAGATCACATGCTGCCAGTAAAGGGGCAGGATGGTTCCCTGAGGAAACCTGGAGAAATCTCCAGGCTTATCCGGTCTCATTTCATCAGTCCAGAGGACCATCCACCTTAGGGAGGGATACAGATGTTGCTTCTTTAGTGGCTTGGGTGTCTGTGAGGCAGCCTGGCTGGAACACTTCTTGGACTCAAGCCTCAACCCTAACAAGCAATTGATACCCAAAGACTGTGATAAAAATAGAATGACTTCTCCTATGTAATTTAACACTTTCACTCTGAGTGTGGTTCTCAGTGCAATGCAACATGGTGCCAGAGCTTCCCAGGGACACTGAACATCCCTGTAGGCACCCAGTGTGGAAAATACGTGGGTGATGAGGCTAGAAGAAGGTGAAGGGGATGGGAATCAGTGCTCCCTGGATCTGGGTTTGGATGAATCCTCCTCCTTGCATGCTGTCTTTACCTACCTTCCACCTTTTGTACAGCTCTGCTTTCCATCTTCTTGCAGCCCATGCATGCACATCGTAAAGCACCCGTGGTGCCCATCTTGCCTTTCCCCACAGCCCTGCAGGAGCACAGCCTGCAAACACACCTTTCTCATCATCAAACACCGATGCGCACCCCCTCCATGCAAAAACAGGCAGCCATGCTCCCCGAATGAGAGCTCAGAGAGTTATAAAAAGGTAGATGTTTTTGTCAGGAACGTGAGCAGCCCAGATGAGTACAACTTCAAGGGGGCCACTTCTTTGCTCCCTTTCGTTTCCACTCCAAAGAACACATGAATGATGTCCGGTGGGAACAAGCACGCCAAGAAAAATGCAGCTGAACTGCCATCGGAAGGGCTGTGTGCTTCACACCATAAAACCCAGAGTGGAAGAGCCGTGTGAGAATCTAAGACCCTCACGCACAGGCCATAATGTTCTTTTCTGCTTTGAAGTGGATTTAAGGCTGGCTTAGCCTCTCTGGGGGCTGGAGGCTGCTGCTTATCCATGCAGCCTAGCAGCAGCAGTAAGCAGTCGAACAGCCGTGAGCCCTCTTCATACGGAAAGCAGAGTGCACTCCATAGCCCTCTTGCTCCCAAGCAGTGGCTGCAATGAAGGAATCACAGGCTGGATCCCTTCTCAGCTCTCCAGCATATTCAGGATCCAAATTCTCCCCACCTGAGGTCTTGCTGGCACCACCTCCTTTTGATCCCATCTTTCTGACCAGGAATACCTTGTAGGGCACCAAGATGGGAAACTGTGGCCTCCACTGTTGTTTCCTTGCAAAGATCTTACAGGACAGCGTCCCTCAGGTTATTGCTTACAATTCCCCCTTCCACTGGGATTTGCCAACTTTAGTCTCCTATGGAATCATAGAATCACAGAATATCCCAAACTGGAAGAGGCTGACAAGTATTGTTGATCCCAACTCCTGGCTCCACGAAGGACCACTCCAAAATCAGGCCATAACCTCCTGATACTACTCCTCCATTTTTCCTGCAATACAATGCAGCCTTGTTGTTTTTTTTTCTCTCTCTCTTCCCTCCCCATTGAAGACAAATGAGTGTTCAGTTGTGAATGAATGCAAGCTATTATTTCTAATATCCCAACCAGTAAGGTCTGTCACCGGTTGCTGGAGGACCACACTCTTCCAGGTGCCCTGGGAATTCATGGTTGAGGACAAGAGCTCTGGTCAGGGCAGATGCTCTCAGCCATTGCACATGTTTGCTCGAACAGTCCATAGGAGCATGACACAGTGCACTGATGATGGAATAGAATTCAGAAGCCAAATCCTGCTTTGGCTAAGGAAGTCAACCACATCAGGGCTCTTGCACAGCCCTCGAGGGGGACGTAAGAAAGAGTAGCTACAATTCTCTCCACCAAAGAAGCTGATTTTCTCTTCACCAGAGTTCAGCATCTAATTTGCACTTGTCATCTGAGATATCTCCGGTTTGTGAAACACCTTTTGATGCAGACTCACTCTGTCTGTCTAACACCCTTACTTGAAAAAGGGATGAGTTTTTCCCTGAAGATTCTGATTTCTCTCCACTGACCGTGAGAGGAGGAACAGACAGCAGCTCCTCTGTCGACCAGAAATACAGCACTAATGCAGCTGAAAATAGATGGGACAAGTCCTGCCGTTTGTGTCAGATGGGAGGTCACCCCTGTATCATGGTGCCCTTTCTAGCTGTTTTTCTGTAAAATGAAATTTCTAGTGGTTCTGCTTCAGTCAGATCTCAGTGAGTTTCTAGCAAAGAGACACTCCCAGGTGCCTCTGAGAGACAACACTGATACTTTCAGTAGCCTTTCAAGGATATTTGTGGCTGGTCTCAGAGTTATCTGAATCAACACATCCCAGCCAAGTCTACTAGAGACCTCTTTCTTAATTCTTGAAAGCATGGATGCCTGAGAACAGTTCAGAAGAGTTTCCTTGGGTACAGGCAGTGCTGGTCCTTCAGGTAGCACACAGATTAGGGGAAAACTGATGAAGTTGCTGCCCAGGAAACACTTTCTCACTCAATTGCAGTTGTTTAAAATTGGTTGGAATTTTGTTCACTGCTATTTCCTAAATACACCTGTTGTTTGTATCTCCAGTACATGCATTAGGAACATTCAGATGGACTCTCAAGGCTGATAACAGACCTGGAGGATGACCTCAGGTTGAACTGTAGGTAAAAGAAATTGTTTTCTCATTAATAACTGCAAAATAAATGTCAACTGGAAAAACAGTTTCTCTGCAATCGATCTTAGTGCATAGACACTGGGCTCTGACAATTCCTCTTGTGGAAAGTAATGTATTTCCCATAGATCTGTAGTGTTTCATACATTATATCTCTCATAATAGCAAAAGCCAGTGCTTGGGTTACACTGAGCTTTTCTTTCTAACCCTTTGGTTTCACATGAACATAATTCTCTGATTTTTTTTTATGGGTTTTTTTTTTTTTTTTCATCTAGAAGTTTCACACTTTGTACAGGGCAAGAAATGATTATTTTTTTTCACAGAAGAAAATCCTTTTAGCTGTCTTTGATTTACTGGAATATGTGTAGGGGAGAATTACTCTTTTATGATTTTCAAAAATGTATTTTTCTTCTTGGCAACTAACAAGGCTAGAAAAGCCATTTTCCTAACCTGCTTGGCATTTTCCTTCTGGAGAAGCTGAGTTTTTGTTGGTAGTAGGTGCTAGGGAAATCATCTACAACAATTGAAGTATCACCTCTGAGCATGTTTAGCTGAGACAGAGTGGGATTGGGAAGAGTAAGAGAAGTGTTTAGATCTATTTCTTCCAAAACAACATCATGTACAGAATCTACTACTGAGTCTGAGGGTGGTTTTAAGTTGGTCACTAGGCTATGGACAGTAACCCATGGAGGAACATTGACCCAGGGAACTATGGGCTGGTGAGTTTCACCTCTGTGCCTGGGACAAATCCTCTTGGTTACCTTGTTAAGGCACACACAAGACAAAGAGGTGATCCGAGACAGCCAGTGTGGCTTCACCAAAGGCAGATCTTGCCTGACCAACGTGGTGGCCTTGCATGATGAAGTGACAGCATCGGTAGACAGGGGAAGGTTAACAGATGTCATCTACCCGGACGTAGAGCTTCTGCAAAGCCTTTGATGTGGCCCCTCANTATAAACAGGAGGGGAAACAACTGCTAACACAAGTTGGTAGTGATAGTACTAGGGGGAATGGTTCTAAACTGAGACGGGGAGATTTAGGTCAGATGTCAGGAGGAAGTTTTTCACTCAGAAGATGGTGACACACTGGAACAGGTTGCCCAGAGAGGTTGTAGATTCCCCATCCCTGGAGGTATTCAAGGCAAGGCGGATGTGGATCTGGGCAACCTGCTCTAGTGCTTGGTGATGGGGGTTGGAACTAGATGGCATTATATGTCCTTTTCAACCCAGGACATTCTATAATTCTATGATTCTGTGAATGACAGACAGATCTGCCTCAAATGCATAAAGAAGGGACATTAATGCTCACAGCCTTGTCAGGCTGTGTGTTTTGGATACTGAAGACATTCAATTTTGCTGTTTTTCTTCTGAAAAGCTGAGCGAGTCAAGTGATACAAGGGAATCTCATGTATCATTGTGAGGAAAGCATTCTCTCCACTTCATCTTAATGCAGAAGAGTATGAAAACACAGCTTGGCATGACTCCAGGGCTTCTCAGATCTCTCATGCTGAGAACTGGTTCCCATCTTCTTCTTTGGCCTTTCCCGGCTGCCCATGGCAGACACAAGTGGTTGCTAAATCATGGGTCAAGTGACTGTGAGAAAGGGTCCTTTCTTGCTGCAAGCCATGCATCTGCTGTGCCAAAGCCATGTGTCATGGGCATGTAGCCATTGTCCCGGGCCCCTCAAGAGGGATGGGTGGAACCAAAAGCAGTGAAATGTGAAAAATCTTGAGGTGAATGAAAGAGCTTTACATTTTCAATAAATATTTTTTAATCAGTATCAGTGTGGCCTGATGAATATGTTTGAGGACCAGACTTGGACAAACTCATAAGCTCAGTCCTTTCCAAGGGGTGCAGGAAACAAGAGAAGCACAAGCAGCTGCGCAGTGATTTTTTCTACCCTGATTTTCTCTTACAAATAATATGCAAGAAAATGTCACGTGAAAAGACTGTTAAGGTGACAGTAGGATGAAATATTTGTACAGTGAAGGACAAAAGAAGTCTGAGAGGTTGATCCCATCATAGCCATGTTCATATGTAGTCTCCATTTGCTGTACTGCCTGTCTCCAGTCTTGGTGAATGTGGCATCTGTTTCTTAGAGAATTTCAGCAGAATGCCAGGAATCTTATATGAAAAGCAAATTCCTTACCACCCTGGGTATTTTTAAAATACACAGGAATTTGAGTTCAGATTATTGCCTCGCTTTCTGACCTGTGCAATGTAGCTCACTCTGTTGATCTAGCCTTTTGTTTTGTACATCCTATGTGCTCCTTGCATCTGTTTGGAAACTGAATTCATGCTGCTACTGTGGAGTTTTCCTTCTGAGACTTCTCCTTCCTATGAAAGATTATTCTAGGTGGTATTTCCAGTCCTTTTAACTAGGTCCAGACATTGATCTGCTCAGGGTAGTTGGTGACCCCACAGAGATCCCTTCACATCATCATATTTGTCCTCAGAAATCTTATTTGCAGACTTGTTGCTGACTATTCTTGTTGGAATTTAAACCAAAGATGACAGCAATTGCTTGATCACAGCCTATATCCTGCAACACATTCTTTTACAAAATCATTACTACTTACCAAAAATTCGCTCTCAAACATCATTGTACCATTAGTATCTCAGCACACCTGGGAGAAAAAAAATCTGTCATCTGCATGTCCACAACAATCTAAACTGGCTAAAATAGATGGCCTAAGAAAAATCTATTAAAAGGATTACGTGATGCATTTCTCATGGGCTGTCAGTCGACTTCTCCAGCACTGAAACCATATATTACACTGATTCAAATCAGAGGGCAGCCTGTGGTTACATGGTCATTAGTAGATGCTCTGGAGGAAGACACGAGCTGGCAGATAAACCACACTGTGTTCCCAAGGATGCCTAAAAAATGAAATGTAAAATCCTACTCTAAATTCATTGTCCCTCAGGCTGAATGCAGTTGGTGTTTTACTCCTTGCACCAACATGACCTGCTGACGTCAAGAACTCATCAGACAGAGTTTGGATCTGCTGCAGTCACAGTTTTCTGGTGGCAGGGAGCTGCATGGCTCAGTGTCCTGTCCTACAGCCTGCATGCAGTCTGACCATCAATCTGTGGGGTGATCCACAGGGTTAATAGTGGCCTGACCTGGGCCCACACGCTGTACAATTGAAATAGTGCAAAAGAGGAGAGTGGTCAGGAAATGTTGAGTCAAGTAGGAACACATTTTAAGACTATATCTCTTTGTATTAAAATATATTTACAGCACAAAAAGCCACACACTGTATTTCAAAGACCAGTGAGAAAAGGACAGTTTTGGTGACATTTGAAGTCCATCTCCTGGGCTGTCACAATCACTTGAAGAACGCCTGCTGTGCACTCAGATCCACCCCCATCCAGACGGTTGGGAACACGGTGCTCTCCCCATATGGGGCTAATCTCCGGGAAGGCGGCGGGAGCACATGGTACCAATTCCTGCACACTTTGGTCCCTCAACTCAGTCCTGAAGGCAGCAGACTGAGATGGGGGCGGGGGGCAGCACTCTGCTGTCACTGTCTCTTCCTTGCAGGTCCTCTGCTTCCAGGTGTTCTTTGAGGGAGTGATGCCCTGGGATGTGAAATCCCCAATGGAAATGCTGCAAAAATGGATGATTTCTTCAAATTTCTCGGAAGCAACAACAAAGAAATACATTAATCCCAGAAACAGCTGAGTCCTGCAAACCCAACTGTGTGGGGAAATACATGTGTTACACAGAAAAAGCAGAGTCAAGGGGAGAAATCTGACTCGCAGCAGCAGGATGCCCATTGTGGAGGAGTGCTTTCAGCCATGGAGGAGCCAGGCTGAGCCCTGGCACCCTGCACACACACACCTGCAGGTGCTGGAGAATGAGCGAGGAAATATCACTTCTGGCAGGAGAGGAGCTGCTGTGGTGACAGCACTGGGAGATCTGCCTGAGAACTGAAACAATAAAACTCAAGATTTTGAACAATGTGTTATTTCCTATAAGTTTCCAAAGGCTGTTATAAGATCTCTATTGGCTGCACCTAACTAATAAAAATAAAATAGTAATCCTGGCTTAGTCAATCTTGATATCTTTTTCAGTTTACCTGTTTCTTTTCTTTCGGTCTGAAAAAAAAAAAAAGGAAAAAGGGAAAAAAGGAAAAAGTAAGAGTTAGGGATACGGTTAGAGTTGAGCTTAAGACAAGGGTTAGAGTTAGATTTAGGGTTAGATTTAGGGTTAGGGTTAGTGTAGATCATGAAGGAAGACTGAAAAATCACCACTTTCAGGATGGAAGTCAGGGGAGCAAGTGGGAAGAGGATCTCTGCTGCTTTATCTTTTGAAGCAATAAATTCTGCTGTCCATATGTTTTTTGGTCATACTTTGTTGATAGTTAGACTTCTAGTTGCTTTAGGCAAAAACAAGTGCTAGGAAAACCCATGATGAGAGGGAGTCAGAGCTGTGCTCACTCAACGAGAGTGTTCGTTTCTTAGCTTCCCTGAGATATCCACACTGCAGTGTCTCAGGTCAATTGCATGAAGATTCTGCTCAAGCTTTGCTCACCTTACTCTGCACAGACTGATGCAGGCCTTCTTCTGCTGCTGATGTAGAAGTTTCTGCACCAAGGCGCTGGGATCTGCTGAAAGGAAGTCCACCCAGCCTCTCCTGCCAAGAAGGCCTTTGCTGCAAGTGTGCAGTCTTGGTGAGGATATATCTGTTCACCTGAGGTGTTTTACCACTGTATTTCAGAAGGAAATCAATAATTCATAGGATCACTGAATCATTAAGATTGGAAAAGACCTCTAAGATCATCAGTTCCAACTGTTCAACCATCCACTGAGTCCAACCCATCCCATCATTCCCATTAAGCCTTGATTCTCAGTACCATAGCTCCACGTTTCTTGAACACCTTCTGGGGCAGTGACCCCACCACCTCCCTGGGTAGTCTGTACCAATGCATTACTGATTAATCTCACCTCCCTTTAGACACTAAAAGTAAATATTGTACTTTAGACCTCATCTGCCTTACACAATAAGTGCAGAGATGTTGTCTTAGCAATGGGAAATCCCACCACCTATAGTCAGATCTGCACCAGAAGGTGCTGCTTATCCTCAAACCCAGACAACAGCTCACCTCCAGACCAGTGATATTTAGACATATGTCAGGAAAGCAGACTCCTGTCCTGTGATAATGGAAACCATGTAGTGTTGAATACAGGGAATAAACTCTGGATACCACCACTCCTCATCTGTGCTCCTGCAGCATCTACTTGCCAATTCTGTCAGGTCTCAAATACTTAAAGCATCTTCACCAAACTTTAACTGTGTGACAGTAATCTGTCCAATAATTTTATGACATTAATAAGAATGTTCCTAATTAGCATTTATTGTTTATATTATTGAAATTCCAAATTACACGACCAATTGATTTTTCCCCGTTGCCCTCATTAAATCTCAGCGAAATGCATTTTGAAATAGATTGGCATTTAATACCTTTAGAAAGCACTGATTAGATCAAGGGCCTGTTTCACTGCATTTGGTTGTATGAAGCAACGTTAGGTTTTAATTTCTCCTTGTTAGTACGAAGCTGAGTCACCGGCTGTGTTCCTCTTCCCCTGACATACAATCATCTACTGGAAAAAAAACCCCTTTGTGGCTAAGGCCAGGACTCTGGAATAAATGAAAGCAAAGCAAATGTCTCCAGACAGCAAATTCAACGTGAGATGAAGCACAAAGCTCAGCTGAGTGTTGAAAGCATTCAGCTTGCTCTGTAAGCCCAATGGATGGGGAAAGAAAACTGGAGTGATTAAAGAACTGCTAGGGGTTTTTTGTTAATTTCATACCTTAGTATTTTCCTGTCATCTCAAGAAAGACCTGCTGCCTGTCTTCTGTTCCTTCATCCCCAATCCACCTCTGCAGGACCCAGCTCTGGTCTACCATGCTGAGCCATGGAAACTTGAGATCTGGATGGAGCTGGGATCTGGCCACCAGCACACATTACTGGTTAGAATAATTGAATCATTAAGGTTGGAAAGGACCACTATGATCATTTAGTCCAAGCCCAACACACCCCCACCATGCCTGCTGACCAATTTTCTCAGTGCCACATCTCAAAGGTTCTTGGGCACCTCCAGGAATGGTGACTCCTGAGCCTCCCTGGTTGAGATACTTGGCTTCACCAGATCTCATTACTTCAACTTTACACTCTGTGAAAAGGCTGTAACAGTGTCCCCTTGACCTATACATTTCATAGGACTGAAAATGCATAAGTGTGTGGGGACCACTGTAGTTTCCTAGATGTTTAAGCCAGTTGTCTACTAAGATTGTTCCAACTCACCAGGACAACCTCATTGTCCTGGGGCTGCATCTTCTGCAGGCATAGTCAAGGAAGCATCTCAGGCTCTTTTTCAGCACATATTCTGGGTTGTACCTGGGTACCCCTGCACACAAGGCATCCAGCTAGCTAAACTCTGTGCTGCAATGGGGGATAAAGGCATGGATGCCTGATCTGGCTCCTCTCAAATCTCCTTTTAGAGTTGCTACAGGTTTTCCTTCTCCTGCACGCTGATGACTCACTATTTTTTCCCTATGAAATCCAAACAGAAATTTGCCAGATTGTCTTTAGAGGCAGACACTTGTTGGGCCTACACAATGCCTGCAACTGTTCATGCTGGGCTGTGAGCATGGAGCTGGCGACATAGGACACTGATCCCAGGCTGGTGCCACCTCCTACTCCTGCATTATGTGGCCAAGGAGACAACTGATGATAAAAATATCTGCTGCTGAGTCTCCACTCATGCTGGCTGACAAAACCCATGGTTTATGTCTGGTTTTACACAAATTTGTTTTTGACAAAATTATTTTATTTATTTCTTCATTTGTCAGAGTTGCATTTTTTCGCATCAAAGTGTACAGCTGCTCCAAATAGAACAGGAGCTGTCTGCTGAAAATGCTTCTAGAAGTAAATAAATAAATAAATAAATAACTTTTCACCACATCTGCTTGTATGGGAAGAAAACACAATTCCCTAAATCTCCACCAGTGTCACACAGTGACCAGTGGGATCTGCGAGCAAAACCAGAGCTCACCATGCACTTTCCTCCTTTCCTTTTATCAAGTTGACGATGACAGCAAAACAAAACTTTTCTTCCCCACCACATTTGCTGAAATACGGCCTTGGAAACAGATGATGCTGTAGAGGGGTAAACTGAGTCATGGAGCATCAGAGCATTTTTTCTGGAGTTGTGCCAGAGCTGGGAAGAAATCCAAGGATCCTGATTGCTGAGCTCTTGACCCAGACAGCACCCCATGTAGCCTCTTTATTAAGCATCCTCCAAGATGTCTTTAAAAAATCCCACAGAAAGACTCCCTTGTTCTCTTTCATGCTCTGTATTAACATCTGAAACAACCGTGCTAAATTTGAAGAGGGAAGGGGAGGTGAAAATGCATGAGCAACTACTTTGATTAGGTAATAAAGTATCAATTTATTTTCTATAAATGCAGAGAAAATTCAAACCAGCTGGAACCTGCAGTGCCTCTTTGCACGCGACATTTCTACCAAGTTTTCCTCCCATCCCTGGGAATCCACTCAAGGTGTTGTTGTGCCTTTAGTTGTGTGGACGTTTGCTGCTGTCCCTTTGCTGGTCAGTGGGGCACACAGGAAGGCTTGGAGCAGGGAGACATTGAAACTGCTTTTACTGCATATTTTCCCTCTTGAATGCCAAGGGTATCACCCATGAGAGCTGCAGATCTCATTGCTTTTGGGGCTTTGGGAAGAGTGGGTTATTTCTCTCACAGCTCTCAGTCCTGCACGGCTGCTGGTGATGTGAAGATGATGGTGAAGATGCATTTGGAAGCATACGTGTGGGTATGCAAGCTTTTGGGTGTCTGCTGCTCCTATGAATGAGTGTGAGCACCCACCTATGTCACTGCAACGTGACTGCAGAGTGAGACTGACCCACAGCCCACGTTTAAGAAAGAAGGAACAGGTCCTAACTGCAGGAAGGGGATTTCAAGTGAGATACGAATAAATCAAGGAGACAAGAATCAAGTGTTTGCTGACGGCCTGGAGAGAAGTAAACTTGTGTATTTTTGGGGAATTGTCAAGAACAAATACCAGTCAAGAATATTGGAGAAGGCTGGTTTTGGAGAGGGAGTGACTTGTGGTTCTCCGCTTCCTTTCCAGCTCTGATAGCTGTGACCCTGCATCCCAGAATCTACAGCACAAATGAGTTGTTGTTTTTCATAGAGGAGAAGCAAAACTGTCAGCCTGAAGGCCATTCCCATTGCACTGTGTCCGCAGCTCCTCAGGGCCCGTGCCCTGAAACAAGAACTTGTTGGACTCTGATGTTCCCAAACCTCCACATTCCAACCCAAATAAATGACATCTTCACTGAATTACAGAATGGTTCCATCCTAGGTTCCATCCCCTGCTAAAGCAGGTTACCTACAATATCTTGCAGAGGAAAACATCCAGGCAAGTTTTGAATTTCTCCATAGAAGACTCCACAAGTTATCTGGGCAGCCCTTTAGGCCTTCCACCCATGAAGTAATTATGAGCATTGATGAAATTCCCCACTCAGTCTTCTCCAGGCTGGTGTGTCAGCCACTCCTCCCAGCTTTGTACTGCCAGCAAACTTGCTGAGGTGCATACTCTCTCTTCATCCAACCATTGGTGAAGATGTTGAACAGGTCTCAGCACTGTCCCCTGGGGAACACCTCTAGTGACATTCCTCTGGCTAGACTACACAACTGGTCACAACCTTCTGAGCTCTGCCAGACAGCCAGTTCTCAAACCACCTCATGGTCCATCCCATACTTCCAAAGCTTGACTTCTGACAAAGCTTTCTTTAATCATGAATTTCAGGAGTGTCTCAGGGTGAAAGAACACAGAGTCTCCCATCTTCATACTGATTAAAGAATAAGTGATGTAGGGTGGAGTGGAATGATACTGTTACTGGATGAGACCACTAGTAAGGTATGAGTGCTTGGTACATGCCTGCCCAAAGCTGTGCAGCAGCTCACGGGCAGCCTGTAAGACCTCTTTGGATCTTCCACTGTTTGCAATTATTTTCTGTTACTAAGGCTATACTTTGCAACACACTGAACTTCACAAACAAACTAGGATTCTATTTTAGACTCCAAATTGATGTATCCAACCAGCAAGGAAATTAGCATGCATTAATTAGAGGGAAGATGAAAGACTTCAGTAAGCAGTGTTATGAGCTACAACGTTTATTAAAACTCCACAATGCATTCTTGTCTTATCATAAGGTCTAGCACGCAATCTGAACATGCTGCTGACTGGGACTGACAGGATCATACCAGTACTTAACTATGGGCTCCCTTGGTTCTGCAATTGTGTGCTTTGCTTTCCAGAGGTGGTTTCCTCTCCTGACCCCTGCACTACTCATCCCTTTTGCCCAGCCCCATGCTGCAGCCTCTCAAAAAATTTAGCCTCCTGTAGACAAGCACCACTGATAAAGAAGCTAACCAGAAATCTGATAAGTAATAGCTTAGCTGGCAAACAGATTGTCATGAAAACAAAAGCTTCAGGAGGAAAAAGAGGAAGCAAACAGAGAGCAGAACCTTGAGAGTGTAGCTGCTCTATGCTGTCAGTAAGGCAGAGTGTGGTTTTGCAAGGATTTGTGTTTCTCCTCTCCATGGTCTCATGCAGGGCAGGCACTGGACCCTATTACAGAGTTTCCTGGGGTTTCAGCTTGTATTGGTAACTTTCACTTCAGGGTTCTGTCTTCTGCCTTTTCCTAGTGTTCTGGGAGGACATAGGAGCTGAGATAACAAAATTTGGGGTAGTTAATTAGAGGGATGCTCAGCGCCCTGTAACCTTGCCCTCAGCTCATTGTGTCATTTTGAGAAGATAGATAAAATGCATATTATACTTTGATCTGCCAGGAGGGCATCTTATTTTAATGAGAGACCCTGCAGGTTTACCCGTCGATTTGCTGGAATTCCTTGGCTCCTCTGCAGTACCCTCCTTCGCCTCCTCTTCCTCCTGCTTTTTAATTGCTCCTTCCAATCCCCCCTGCTCCCCTAGACTGATCAACCCCTGCCAGCCTTCAGATACACGTTATATATTTCCACTTATTTGGGTTTAGGCTGTTAACTATTTGCTCTTTCAATTCCCTCTTGGTCCTCAAGTTTCCACCATAAATGCGATAAGTTACAACATCTGTTCTGCCAGGGCTGGGCTTCCACTCTCACAGGATTGTTGTATTGCTTGAAAAAAAACCCAAAGTTCCCCCCTCCTGCTATTCCTTCTCTCCATTTTGCAGTCCTGATCCCTACAGCCTGCTGCACTACATTTTTCAACCACGCTGTTGAAGCAAGATCGAAAAGGAAGCAAAGGGAACAAAATGTATTGCTTGTCCAAAGCTAGTTCTCTGACAGGATTCTCTTATGTATTTACATGTGTACGACAACTTTGCATGGTAACCAACAGCGCTGGCAGCCAGCCCACAGCAGGGGGTTTGAAACTAGATAGTCTTTGAGGTCTCTTCCAACACAAGCCATTCTATGATTCTTCGACACTATGACTTCTGCATGCTGGGGACACCTCAAGGATTGAATTTGTTAGGAGTGAAAAGCATGGCCTCAAAGGGCTCCCAAATGCAGCAGAAGAGATGAGATGTTCCTTGCTCCAGTTCATGAAGCAGGATGGTAGCAAAAACGTGGTCCTTCACTCACCTGCTGACAGCCCTGATGCAATCCATCTGACCCAAGGCTTGTAAAAATATCAACATGTTGGTGCTGATAGTGGAGAAATAGCACTGAGAACCATGCCAGGGAGGAGGGAGAGTTGATTTCAGGGGAGTTGGTGAAGCAGATACACATGGCATCCTGGGCATGCAGACCTGCCATGGCTACTACTGTTACTGCTGCTGCTGCTGATCTCTCAACACGAATAATGCAGTGAAATTCAGGGCTGTGGAGGGCATCTGGCTAGTGTTCTTCCCTTCTGACCAGTTCAGAACATGCAAGTTTTTGAATCAGCCCTCTTCCTTATTTTTATCACAGCTCTCCCTGGGCTAGGAGGGCAGCTGGAGGATCAGAAGGTGCCCTGGGCTTCAGCGCCTTGGTATAGCACTGCTGAAGTTTTCCCAGGAGGTGGAAAGCAGTGGAGGAACCTGGGATAAGTCTGAAGTTTCTGTTACAGAATGGAACAAAAGGCAGGGAGAGCTATCTGCCTTCTTAAAAGAAACATCAGGGGAAAAGGGGAAGATGTGGGGATCAGTCAAAGCCTTCTGCTTCTGTTTCTGCATTTTTTTCTTCCTTTTTGTTTTCGCATTTAGTTTTTCAGCATTTTGTGTTTTGAAAGAGGAAAATTCAACTTGAAAGACTGGTACAGAAAGACTCAAATGAAGCATTTCAACTTTATCAAAGTGCTCTTCCTCTTCTTTATTCTC
>VXAB01007526.1:63201-87620 GCA_013399175.1 Odontophorus gujanensis | reverse complement strand
TCCACAATTTTTTTAAAATGCATCTAGAGTTTAAAATTTGATCTATCATTCATTCCTGCTTTTTACAAGCAACAGTATTATTCTAAGTGGTAGAATGTTTTAATAGCAAAATCCATTACTGTTATGAAAAATGATGCAATGTACTACAGACGAGATTAATCTCACACCTTTCAATCAAGTTGTCTCCAGAGTGGTATAATGCTTAGAACTGGCATCCTCATTTAGAAGGTCACATTTCACCCATTTTTTGCTTTTTCTTGTATTTTACCTTAAGGTGACGTATCCTTTCTGTGTCATATTTCAAACTTAAAAGTAGTTACCACTATCCATATTGTTATCTCTATGTGAATTGTTTTGTATACATCTTTGCAATGGAATATGAATTTCAAGAAATTGAACTTGGAATAGTATTTCTGGAAAGAAAGAAAAAAATATAGTTGTTATTTTTTATTTGATTGCTAGAAAATGCTGAGTTCTCAAAAAATTCAACTTACTTAAGTACCCCTCTGTTATGATTAAGATTGTGACTTTCATCTTTGGTCACTCAATAAAATCTCAATGTCTGGACTTTATATTAACATTATCTTTTCTAAAAGGTGTCATTTGTTAATTTGTCAAGAATTTTAATTGTTTTTGTCTTTAGAGGAAGGGTTGTAAGAGGTAACCATGCTGCAGTTACTTATGATTATGCACACTGGGGTACATATATTGTATTTTTAGAAACTAAAGATCAAGTAAGAATTGACTTAAACACTTTATCTACCAAATCTACATGTTATTGTGGATCTCTGAACATACTTTGAGTAGCTAGTTACATCTGGCTCTTCACACCAGTCCTAAATGTATTGTGCAGATTAAAAATTCCTGTGTTGTTAAGTGTCATGTAACTTCCATTGGTTCCATTAAGTGCACATGTTACTTCCATTAAGTTTAGCCTTGATTATTAGGAAAGTAGAAAGCTAACAGTGTATATACAAGAAAGAGATAACAGCTGAAGTTTGATTGTGTATATGTGTTCATTACATAGCAAGCTGTTATGTGGGCAGAACTAATTGTCATGTTTCCCATGGATTTGACATGTTCCCAGGTCTGTAGGAAGTTAAAAGCTCCAGCCGAATTTTTTTCTTTTGGGAAAGTGTTTCAAGATTTCATTTGTGTCTGGTAAGGTCTGAGTTTTGATTGCAGACCTTCCCTTGTTTTAAATACTAGCAGATCTCTCTCTTCTACTTCACTGCCTTTTTTCATGAAAACTGTAGTAATGCAATTATCTTTGAGTCCTCTGTTCTGTCAAATCCATTTGAAATTGTCCAGTAAGTTCGAAAGTAATTAAGAAGGGAGTCACAAATGCACAGAATGTAATGCTGGACCTTTTTATTATTTAGGAAACCACAATGAAAATAAATATACTGAGCCATTCAAAACTTTTCATTATCCTCCTTATGTATAATATAATTAAGATTATCTAGATTTATAGACTTTTAATTGCTAAGAATTGGCTGGATTTGGAACTACTGTACTCTTTAATTTGTGGAGAATACATATAACCTTAATTATATCTAAATTTTTATATCCAGTATTTTTCTTTTCTTAGATTTTGTTTCTGACCTATTTAGAGCAGCTGCTGCTGTTACAGGATATAAGCCTTTCAGATCACAGTGCAGGTGGAGCACCCTGTTCCTGTTCCCTGTTTTTCTTTCTGCATCTCTGGCAGTGGGAGAAAGTGACTGGCTACTCTCGTCTTCCATGCTGTTGTGGGGTTTCATTTGTGAGTGTGTGTATGTTATTAGGCATCCTAAAGGGAGAAGGCTGAGAATGTAATTAAAACCTTTGTACTTGAGGGTATACCTGGGTCAAATTTGCATCTCAGATATACTAGAAGTGGAGAGGCTCCTTTTCCTGAGCTTTCAGTCTACTAGCTTCAACTGCATACTTTGTTTTGAGTTTTCTCCATCTAAATGTACAGGCGGAAGTCAGTCTTCTTCAGTAAAATGACAGAAAATTCATCTGGCTAGAGAAGAAATAGTGAACTGTTCTGCTCAGCAGTAATTTGACACATACTTTGAGGAAGATAAGAGGCTTTCGTAACCACTATAGATTGCCAAGAAGAGAAAAAAGGCAGAAATCTTGCTGAAGTTCATTTAAGGTTCTTTGTTTTTTGACCATTGACTGACCTATGAGCTGTGCTGCTGTTGCCAGCGAAGGGAGAAAGGAAGTAGCTAAGACTGCAGAATACTTCAAATTTCTTCTCTTCCTATGTACTTCCTAAGTACCTTGGAGGAATCAGTAACATGGTTACTGTTACCAAACATGGCTGTTTGGTTTCTTCCATTGCTTTTATATTATAGGTGGGACACAACAGTTAATTAATTAATGAAGTGTTGACCAAAACTCTGAAAATTAGTTTTGGCAATAGAATTCTAAGCTCTCACCCCCTTCTTGTATGTGCAGTTTTAATTTGTTATTTATTATGTCCTTTTGTTATATTTCTAAACAAAAAACAAAAAAACCTCAGTCCAGAAAGTTTCTGAAATTCAGTAAAGCATGGAAAAGTTATAAACAATGGTTTTTATATATACAAATAAATATGTATACATACGTATGTATACATATGCACTTGAAAATATTTGTTACCTGAGTCAGTAATGTGTTATACTACATCTGCAAACATCCAGAATTCAAGTCATATCCATACTGTTTGTTTGTTTGTTTTGTTTGTTTANAGAAATCTTGCTGAAGTTCATTTAAGGTTCTTTGTTTTTTGACCATTGACTGACCTATGAGCTGTGCTGCTGTTGCCAGCGAAGGGAGAAAGGAAGTAGCTAAGACTGCAGAATACTTCAAATTTCTTCTCTTCCTATGTACTTCCTAAGTACCTTGGAGGAATCAGTAACATGGTTACTGTTACCAAACATGGCTGTTTGGTTTCTTCCATTGCTTTTATATTATAGGTGGGACACAACAGTTAATTAATTAATGAAGTGTTGACCAAAACTCTGAAAATTAGTTTTGGCAATAGAATTCTAAGCTCTCACCCCCTTCTTGTATGTGCAGTTTTAATTTGTTATTTATTATGTCCTTTTGTTATATTTCTAAACAAAAAACAAAAAAACCTCAGTCCAGAAAGTTTCTGAAATTCAGTAAAGCATGGAAAAGTTATAAACAATGGTTTTTATATATACAAATAAATATGTATACATACGTATGTATACATATGCACTTGAAAATATTTGTTACCTGAGTCAGTAATGTGTTATACTACATCTGCAAACATCCAGAATTCAAGTCATATCCATACTGTTTGTTTGTTTGTTTTGTTTGTTTATTTGTTTGGTTTTTTTTTTTCCTGAAAACAAATAGAGTTTTTTTTGTAGGGGGCTAAACCTGAATTCCTAATCATACTAGTAACTACTTCATATGGAAAATCAAAATTTGCAAAGACGATTTTGCTTTGTGATGAAGTGCAGCCTTTTGGAAAAGACAAAAGTTGTGGCTTTTTTTTGTCATTTCTGCATGGTAGGCGGATCAGGTCTTTACTACAGTGTGCCTGGTACTTAAAACACACACCTAGTGTGTATTCTGTCTTCGTAGGAGTTTGGAGGAAGCTTAGCAAAGTGAATGCAAATACCTTCCTTGGCATGAAATTTGTGAATATGTAGTTTACCCAAAGAACTGTGCCTTCTGCTGCTGTTAAAAACTGTGATGACATTAGTAAATAATAGTCTCATGTTTTAGAAAGTAAGGAAAGCTGTTCACCATGAAAACAATACTTTGAAATTAATTAATTTGTATGATTTTTAAGTAACATGCTACTCATTTATGACCCAATTAGTTTTTGTCAGTATTAAGTACTCCCCCTTTTTAATAGTTTATACAAAAATACAATTTCAGAATTGTGTTAAGGAAATCAGAAAGTGTTTTAAGAGTGATCAGAAATTTGTACAAGATCAATCTGAATCACCAAGAAACCTGGAAATATAAAGCTGATGATTTCTGGTTCTGTTCACACTGCATAAAGTCCGTAACTTTTAAGTTATGTATTTAAATTTCAAAATAGGAAGAAAGAATTACAAGTCAAATTCTGTTATGAGCATATTTACTGACTTTTTGCCTGAAGTTATGAATACAAGCTATGTGCTGAAGTGACATTGCTGATAAACAGTTGTTACAGATATTGTTGCTAATCATAAGTAGTGAAGACAAAAATATTAAGAAATTGAATTCTTTAAGGACATTCAGGTTCTAGTACTTCTGACAGATGCAATTTATTCTAGAGAATAGATTAAAATAATGCAGTGAGAACATTTTCTGCAAACTGAGTTTTTTCACTATTTTAAATCAAAGCAAGCAGACTTGCCAGCTCTATTGTTTGTACTGTGTGTCCCAAATAATAATATCTTTTACATATATGTCCAGGCTGGAAGAAAAGCTAAATGTTGTACATTTAAAGACTTTCATAGTTTTTCAGTTCATCTTAAACATGAATGATCCTGATCTATTGAAAATTAACTATTATGACAACAAAAATCACTTCAGAATTCAGAAGTTGCAGTAAGAACGTATAAGAAGCCTCTAGCTATATGTTTTTGTTCTGTTTACTTGGATGTCAGGTTTCATTAGTGTTTTTTGACATATAAACAAGGTCGGCCTGAGGTCAAGCGTAGCTAAGAACCCTGATTTGAGCAAGTAGAGCTAAGGTACTGGACCGTGTGATCCTACTCTTAATATGTTTTTTTCTCCAGTTCTTTTTTTTTTTCTTCTTTTTTTAAAATCAAATAGTGGAGAAGACTGTCTTAAAAGTTTAAAGGATCTGAATCTTCTGTATTCAATGGTATGAGCGTAAAGATTTTTACTGTATTTAGTTTGGCATGCTTTCTCCTATACAGCACGGCGATTCTTCATCCTTTTGGCAAAAAGTCTGAATTTTGTTTAAATTCATTCCATTTAATTCACAACTGCTAAGTTTAGAAGGATATGCAGAGGAGAATCTCTCAGTAAAATGTAAGACACCACATTTGTGATTTCTAAAGGACAGCAATTTTATGCTTATCTACATCTATTTAAGCTGAATATGTCTTTAAACCTGAGTTCAAATTTCAGATTCACTGGCTATTTGTTAGCTCACCTGAAGAATCTAGTGTATTTTATCTTCTTACATCTCATAACTTACATCAGAAAGATGTATTTTGGCCACAATGTATATTTCGCTTTCATTCAGACTGCTTCCCACTACCTATTTTCAAATACAATATGTATAAACTGATTGCTATATTAGAAGAAATGGCGCTTTTTTTTCTTTTTTTTGTATGAATCTTGAAGCTGGTAAATTCAGTACATGTTGAAGATGGCTGGGTTCTGTTTTTTTATATAATGATCTTAGGTGTGGCATTTCAGTTCACAAAGTCTTTTCACTTATACTTCTGTTTCGAATGGGGTAATTATCCACGTAAGAAAGTGTATTAATTTATATACAATACGCACAAGTGCAACTTTTTTATTTTAATTAAAATTGAGATGATCATATTAGAAAATTGTTTCTCTCTGTTCCAAATGCTTGATGAAACAAAGTCCTCAGCTAGGCATTCAGAAGGATTTTTAGTGTAATTTCCTCAATTTATAATTAATTACATGAAAAACCTGAAAAACTGAAGTTCCTGACTTTTCATTAGCTTTCAAAATCCAGGGCAGTGCTGGAGATGTATTTTACATTTCATCCATGCTTTTTATTTAATGTAAATAGTGTTTGCTGAAGCTCCTGTACAATCTTGCTGTCTTTTCAAGGGGGAGAAAACATATAAGCTGTGTAACCTGGAATGCTTTTACTCGCATACTGAAGGTTTGACTACTACATAGTAAATGTTATGTTCCTGCACCATCAGAGCCTTCAGTGGCTTAACTGAAAGAACTAGAAATAGAAATTGGGAAAATATTTTGGGCAAAAAAGAATTGTAGGCTTATTTACCTAACATACGTATGCTGTTTTCTGATGTTTCTGGTAGC
Source organism: Odontophorus gujanensis (assembly GCA_013399175.1). Classification (NCBI taxonomy): domain Eukaryota; kingdom Metazoa; phylum Chordata; class Aves; order Galliformes; family Odontophoridae; genus Odontophorus; species Odontophorus gujanensis. Next base: position 81,623 of record VXAB01007526.1, on the reverse strand, counting down.
ATAACAGTAAAACAAGTGATTAAAACTCATAGGAAATGTGGAGGTTGTTTTGTTGCGTTTTCTACTTTTGATCTGTAGAGAGTAACTTGAGGTAATTGCCTTAATTAATATTAAATAGTGATTACTTTCATGAGCCATCATAATCAAATTTTATTTTGTCAATATAACATATATAACCCAGTTGAATATAAGAAATCTGTTTTAGTTATTTGTCAATACTCTATTTTTTTGCTATTGTTTTTAGAACATTCCTGATGTAGATGATGAAGGATACAGCATTAAACCAGAAACAACACAGGATATCCTTTTCACTATTACTGTGCTAATTTATTTGATCTTGTAATATTTTTTTTGAAGAGGGAGAATACTGTTTAAATTTTATCTAGCCTTGATTCTTTGTGTGTATGTTGATGTTAAAATTTAAATCTTATGTATTAGGAATGGTAAAAGGATGCTCCTTGTCTAACCATAAAGCATAACAAAAGATGTGAACAGAAATTTTAAGGTGGCCATGCAGATCTTTCTCCTTGAAAAGCTTTCAGAGAGTTTATAAAGTGGAACTATCTTGAGCAAGATAAACAGTTATCTGTTCTATACTACACCCTCTCCATGGTCTTATAACATCATTAGAACGATTACGAGTGCCAACAGTCCAAAAACAGAATTTCTGCTTATTAGTGAGAACCACATGCAATTTTTATTGTATTCCAGTAATTATTTTGGTAAGTTGATTATGTTTTTGCCATGAGTCATTTATCATGGAAGCTCATGATTTTTTCAGCTCTTTCTCTAAAGAGAAAGATTTTTGTCCTCTTTCTCACATTAGAAACAGGCAGTGCTTAGGACCTGGGATCTGGCTTGTGATAGGTCTAAGCAAGCCTCCTTAGCAAAATCACCAGTTTTGGGGAATGTATTCCACTTTTTTGGGGAGAGACTAGAAATAGAAAGCAAATTTACACTTGCATTTACCTTAAATAGTAAAAATTTTTATTGAGTTGAAAGCACCTTGAAGTGAGTCAGTCCTTCAGAGCTTCTCTGCTCTTATCAACTGTGGAGAATATTCTTCTGTTGCCCCCAGGGAAGATTGCATTGCTGGTAAAAACAGTCATGTTATTTCTTACTTACAAAACTAATATAAAAGTCGAAGACTATTATTCAGTTCTGGGAGGGGAGAGACATTGCTTTATGTTTTTTGTATATTTATGAAATAGAGACAGGAGTGAATAACGTTCGTTCTTCGTTAATGATTCACCCAGACATTCTTTTCTCCATTATCCTTTCAGTCATGAGGAAATGGAAAAGTCTGTACATGTAGTGACAAAGCTCAGTGGTTTGCAATCCTTGTCAGCTAGGTAGTACCTCAGCTTCAGAAAATCTTGACCAGATTCAGGAAGTCATCAGTTTTCTTCTTTTCCTTCAAATAGCATCCAGAGATGGTTATTTATTCTGCATATGGGAACTCTTGAGATGATTTGTTGGCAGTCAGGCTTTGTAAGGCCAGTCTTACGTGTTGAAGAAACTTTCATGAAATGACCTTTCATTTCATGGCATTCATATCTAAACTGATCTTCGCCAGTAACTATTTAATAGACTTCAGTGATCATCCTGTGCCACCTTACAAGAGCTGCACACAACAACCTGGTAGGTAGGAAATGAATCTTGAAACTCAGAACTTTTCAAAACAAAGCAGCTTTCTGAAATAAAAAAATGACTAGTCTTTAAAATTGTGTTTTCCAGATGTGATCGGTTTTTGAGGATGGTGAGACTAAAATGGAGATACCTGAATATTGTTTCACTAGATCTCACGGAATCTTTCAGTTGAATTGGAATTGGAATGTCTTTAGGGTTTAGGGTTTTGAAGTTTGTCAGGGAATGCTTTGAAGAGATTTCATTGAAATGGCTGACTTTTTTCAAGGTGCAAATAAGAGAAGCAATAAATTAGTAATGAGTTCTACACCCAGGCATCAAGAAACTTTTTGTGTTAAGAGTGTAGGAAATTTTTCAGTTTGTTTCTTGTAAAAATAAACACATTTTTAAGAATTAGACTAGATCTTGTGGAGCTTTTGCCCAGTAGAGTTTATATGCATATAAAGAACCATATAAAGAACCACTGCTACATATAGTTTGCTAGTTTTGAAGGCTGAGTTGTCTTCATGATTCCTTTGTAGGCTGACAGTAGTGTTTCATTTACTGGAGAGCCTTCTGTGTAACTAGCATCCTTTTCTGTAAAATTGCTAGTGCCACTCTGCAGAAATAGCAAACTGCGGTGGCTGCTGCTTCTGCTTTCTCTGCAGTTATGTTTGGCACCAGTAATACGAACACTCCAGTTTGTTATTTCCACCTTAACTGAGAAAAACATATCAAAGAGAACCATTTCTATTCATCTAGTGATTCTGACTCTGAAGATGATGAACCCAGGAGGTTCCATATAGAAATAAAACCTGTGCAGCCAAATAATAGCTCTCAGTACACAATGCCTTCATTGGATGAATTAAAAGTTTCTATAGGGAACATTGCTCTTTCTCCAGCAACATCTGTAAGTAATTTTGTTCTTTGTATTTTTAATGAGTAAAGAAGAAAAGTCGTAAGGAGTCTGTACTGTAAACATTTAGTTTACTGCCCAGAATTTATTCTATATTCGAGTTCTTTTCATTGCCCAGCAAGTTTCCTTTAATGCACTTTATTGCAATGTAAAATAATTCTGCCTTAGATATTAACTTTCATGTAAGTCTCAGGAATGCTCAGACATTTAAATAATAAAATATGGATATAAAGTAATATAATGCTATATGGATATAATATAATAATGTAATATATTGTAATGTAATATATTATATATAATATAATAGATATAATAAGGATATATGCAATTTGTAAAGTGCAGCTTTGCTGTATGCATTCTGATCCTCACAGAATGATCCTTTATATCAAGCAGTGGTACTACAAATAGTTTTGAATTTATCTAATAAGATATTCAGATCAGAATTATGATGTCTGATTACAAGGAAGATACTATACATAACATTAAAATATTAATGATAGTTTTTCTATTTTTCCCCATGTTTTGACAGCAGAGACACAGTCCTGTAAGTACAATATGTCTTTTTATTCATATTTTTAATTTAAAATCAAATGAGTGTACTATGTGTGAGTGTTATTGGGAAAAGCTTAGAGATGTTTTGTCTGTCAGATGTACAGTGTGCTGTGTAAACTTTCTAATCTTACTGGCCTAGCCTGCAAAAGGGTTTAGAAATACTGCTGACTTTATCAGCTCTGCAGCCTTCTTTCTGGCCTTTTCTTATCCCATGTGTTGGGCATGCATTGATTGCTCTGTTGCAGTTCATGTTTTGGTTTTCTCCAAGCTCCAGAATGTTCTGCTTGGCATTGAAAGCAGAATACCTCACAGAAAGTTGGGTGGAAATTTGAGCCCTGAGACTGCTAAGCATTTTATTTGGTGATTGGTTTAAAACTTTTTTTTTCCTTCTGTTTCAGGCACAAATGAATCGAAATTCATCCAGTAAGTGTGATTGTTTAATTTATAGTCTGTTTATGTTAATTGTTTAACATAGTGTGAAAATAGATTTTTTTACTGTTTAGGAAATAAACTTGCTAAATGTTAGTATACTAAGTAGGAAAATATTTGTCTTGTCAATTCTATATACATTTTGATATTTTCCTTCGAACAGACTACTCACAGTCAATTCAAAGGACAAAATTAACTTACCTAGTCAAAACTTCAAAGCAGCTAGAAACCCCCAAAGATCTCTTCATTTTCTATACACTTAACTGTTTCCTGTGCTGGGAATCAGATGATACTGAGACTGTGATGAAGAATAAGTCCTAGAGTCAAACAGTAGAATCATAGAATGGCCTGGGTTGAAAAGGACCCAAAGATCATTGAGTTTTAACACCCCTGCCATGGGTTAAATGTTAGGAGAAAGTTACTCGCTCAGAGGGGATTTTTCACTCAAATGGGGACTTTGTGGAGGTTACTCTTGTGTAATTTCTTGGACCCCTTCCACCATCTTAGGATCTACACAGTTGCAGCATACTCTGTTTTGTAAAAAAAAAAAAAAATACAAAACCTAACCATGAAGAGAGTGTGCAAGTCTTGGTTCTTTAGGTTTTTTATTTTTTTGATGAGAAAACAAACCAGATTTGCTGAAGAATAATTGATGTAAGCAGTATAATTTGAGAAAGAAATTTCAAGTGATCAATACTTCCTTCCAAAATGCATTGCTCTGTATAGTCCCTTTCCTTCAGAAGGTATTTCAGGAGCATCTGAATGTATGTTATCTGAAATGCATTTTCTCCTTTCTGTATTATTAGTTTTGAACAGCAATCATTTGCTATCCTTTTATAATGAAGCTGAAATATTTGTATTTTAGTATACCATAGCTTTGGTCAAACTATTCTGTCTTTTGCTTAGGTGAGGAGTTAACAAAATCAAAGCTTTCAGCTCCAACAAATGAGTAAGTTCAACTTTTAAAATTATGGCAAATTAAGTTTAAGGAGTGGATTTGGTCTTATTTTGGTCCAATTCTCAGAAAGTCATTGGAATTTTCAGATGACTGCTATTTTAGGCATTTCTTGCATGATAAGAATTAAAGAATAATAGCGTAACATTCAAGATTTCTGTTTGCTTGCTTTTCCCTTTCTAATGCATTTTATTCTTTGTGGTGTGTCAATTGGTATTTAAAATTACATGATCAAAAATTATTGTTTTTTTTTTTTTTTGCTTAGTTTCCGTTGCATAGTGTTCCACTGCAAAGCATTCAAGACCACAACCCCAAAATTTGGACAGGTTATACATTGCTTACATATATGTATGCTGAAACAAGACAGTTTGTAGAGGCTTGTCTTCCTGAGAGTACATACTAGTGTAATGAAATATGCCCATGCACAAAGTTGCACCAGGGTAATAAAGGTGTCAGTTCAGATAGTTTACTTAAGTGGAAACTAGTTCTACAGTTTCTAAGTCCTTTTACTTGTAGATGCAAAGATTAACAGATACCAAAGATGAAACTATCAGTGCTGTAATTTGACTGTTATGTGTGCCTTTCATTTACATTCCAATTGTAACACTATAGAAAGGGGAACAGTGATCTTCTGGCATGGGATCCACTCTTTAGCAGTTCTCTTGAATCTTCATCTTCAGCTTCCTTGGCATCCTCATCCTCCTCAGGTAAGATATTTTACAGCAGGGAATTGTTTTCTGCATATTCTTCAGGACGTTCTGTGGTTACTTTTTTTGTAATTGCATGTGTTTAAGTCATTAAAGAGAAGGAATTTTTAAAGCAGTATCCTGTGTTATGAATAATACTGAAGGTATGATACGTCAGGCTCCCAAGCTCAGGAGCAAGAGGAGAGAGGGAACACAAGAAACCTTTGGAAAATTCTGTCTTGCTTTACTTTTTTCCTCCTTCTCTTCCTTTCCAAAATGATCATCTGTGCTGAAGGAATAACATGGTCAATTTCTTTTGCTGATGGGGCTGAAAGATTAAATGGAGGTTGTTGCAGCAACTATGAGCCAAGCTGAGCATACATTTTGAACAGGAATGGATTTCTTCTTTCCAGAGAAAGCTGCTGAACTATCTACAACAAAGTTTTAGTAACACTTTGCAGTGAAGAATCTGTTTTCTGTTATGAATCCATTATTCTGTTATGAGATGTGTGGGCAATTCTGAGGAACAGTGTGAGAAAAGAGGCAGGATTTAGGCTATCATGAGGGGAGGTTTGTGGCACCACCTTAGAGGAACTGAACTGTGTGTATGTGAATGAATTATGCTGAAAAGAAGTTGTGTTTTCTCAAAATAATTTGTTTTTCTAGCTATACTATTGCTTTGGTCATAGTTCACAGCCCGGTAACTGCACACAAATCTCTTAACTCATTGTGTTTATTCATTATACTTTGTGCTTTGGGTTACAGGCACTTCATAGAGGTGCCCCAACTTGAAGAGTTAGTAGAAAGGGTCTGGGGAATCTCTCCATGATAGTGCCTTGTAGATGTTTCCTTGCTTACATGCAGGCGCTGAAGACGACCCCACTTAAGCCCCATGTTGTTGATTTTGTGATTTCTCCCTCCACTGTTTGCTCCACAGCTATCACCAACTCCCTTGCAGGATCAGTCGTTACTCTTTCCGTATCCCATCATCCCTATGAGATTAGCTGTCCTAATGGAACAAAGGTTTTTGCTCTATGTAGTGAGGTGTATCCAATCTTTGTCAAGCAGATGCTGATCTATATACAAGGTTTCACAGAACCCCAGACTGCATCACCACCACCAGTTTACAGTCATTTCCTGGCCTGTTTTGTTAGTGTCCTGATTCTCTTCCCCCCCACCATCAAAACAGAGAAGACATCCAGTGCCCCATGCTATTGATGCCTGCTCCCAGGGAGAACTCTGTAGTTACTTCTGATGTTATGAATTATCATATCATGTGTGCTCCTCATGGGAAAATGGAAGGATTGTTAGTGACAGTGTTCAATGATCAGACAGATTCAGCAGTTCCTCCAATATCCCACATTCAGGCCGCCAGCAGGAAGCAAACCTCTCTAGTTGATAGCTCAGGTTGATAGATGTGTGCATTTGTCCTGTGCAGCAAGGAGTCACTCTTTATAGTGACTTGACCTTTTTTTTCAGGTAGTCTTCCATGTGGCATTGTTAAGGAGTACTATATTTACTGCATGTAGGCTCATGTGTCTTCAGCTGTGAGGGCAGCAAACCCACTCAATTGTAAGTTCTTAGGAAAGGCTGGAGCTTTCCTTTTAGTGCCTGAAGTCACCAGCCTCTGTCCTTTTCCTTTGATGTTTCATAGCCAGCTCATTTCCTCCACTTAGTGGCATAGCTTCTCCAAGACAGCAAACAACTATCCTTCAGGACAGGGGATCATCTCTCCTAGGGTTAGACAGCAGCCTACACACTTCCTGAAGGTTAGGACTTGAAGGGCCATCTGCCAACTGGAGCTTGGTTTGTGATTAGTTGATTTTTTGCTAATAATGGATAGGAGAGTAGAGCAAATTAGAAAAAGTTCATACAGTCCCTCCTGTCAGCAGAACTGAGGAGAGAACAGCCTCTGCCTGAGGAACAGTGACAGATCACTGGGTTTAGTAGCCAGACTTCAGGGAGAGTCTACCTATGGCCTTATACCTCCTAAAAGTGGCTTATGTGCAGAGCCCTGTATTTGGTTGCAGTTGGTGGAATATAGTTCCTTGTGAGCCTAAGTCGATCTTAGATATGAAAGTTAATTTTAGATATGAGAAATATCTAAGTATCTAGGTATTTTGCCTTTGATTTTTCTCTGCTAAATAATTACTAAAATCATTGTTGTTCTAGGAATTAACTAAGCTACTTGTATCTGTGAAATGATCCATGCAGTTAAGCAGAAAGGAACTGTTCTAAAATGTATCAAAGCTGTAATACATTTGTAATTTTTTTTTACCGGATTGCAGTAGTTCGTATTGTTGTTTGAGTCAAGTTAACCTCTGATGCTCGTTAATCTGCAGCTTTTAAAAATACACAACTCTGATCTGATTCTCTTTTGAAACCTATAGAAATCAGTGTTTTATTTCTAACTAGAATGTTAATGTAGATAATGTTAATGTTGAAAGGTTTTGACAATTTCAATTCAAACTTTAATTGCTTAAATATATAGTAAATTGTTTACTTTGTCTACAAAATATGATCTAGCACGTCCCACAGATACTTTTGTCTTTTTCCAGTTGAAGTATTTCTTAGGATACTGTTTCATAACTCTGTGTTAATCATTGAACACCTAAACCTCTGTGTTACTTTATCTGGCTGTGCTTTATGCAGCACAGAAGTAAACTTTGGTCATCCATGAATAACCCTGTTTTATTAGACTTTTAAGCTAGTTTTGTTATCTTGAACAAACACAACATACGTTTTTAGTGCTCTACTGATATTCTAGAAGTGCTTTTTATATTTATCTTCCCCATTTTTGTAAACAGAGATTTTAAAAATAACCTGCCCATTTCCCCCTAGTTTTTGTATAGGATTTATACTTGCATTTCAAAGGCTTTGAATGATATTTCAAGTACCTAAGTACATAAAATACATAAAAAATGTTAGAAAGGGAAAGGTGTATTAAGTACCTTTTTATTTGGTCTTCGATAATGTACTTCTTAATGACAGAAAGAAAACTTTAGAGACCTATGCTTCTAATGTGAACTTTTAAATGTATTGCTCTCTTTTTAATTCTCTGCGCCATTCTGCTGTTGCTCTTAGCTTTGCCAATCTGCAAGATATTAAAGAGATAACTAACTTTGCATTTGCTGCTTCTCTTGTCATCTATTGCAAGAGGCAACAGCGAAGTGCAGTGAAAACTTGTGGAAAATTCTTGTTTTCTGGCTGATTAGAGACTCCGGGACAAGAGAGAAAATAAACTGGGGTAGATGATGCCTCATACCTACTGTGACTCTCTAAATATGGGTTAATGCTATCAGAAAAATAAGAAGCAGATCTCCTGACTTCATTGTCATCATTGATTTACTGAATAGCCATTTATATTGGGCCCTTCGATTACAGGTGTGGAGGGTAAGAGCATAAATGTTTGGAAGGAACGTAGAAGAGTAGATTTCATTAAGTCATTTTGAAAGATGTTGAAAGGAGAAAGCTGCTGGAAGGAAACAAAAATGGATTAGGACACCAAAAAGGAAAATGAAAGGACAAGAGGAAGTTAAACTTAACATGATACAAAGGAAGTTAGGGGATAAACAAAATCACAAGAATTTGGATCTTAAGGGGAAAGAAACACCATAAATTACTTCTTGTCTTGCATAAAGAAATGGAAAGTGATGTGGCTGACAGTATGAACAAAATCAATACAATATGTGGCTGTTTTGTTTTTTTTTCTTTCATTTCTAAGTGGTGTGATTTTTAGCCTAGTAGAGCTGGCTAGTAGTAGTGCAGTGGATATTGATATCGAATACATCTTCTAAGTCTGAATTTATATTTTATCATCTCGTTATTCCATCTTGTTTCAATTCTTACCTTTTCCTTCAGCTACTATAAGAGAGCACAATAGGAATTCCTCCTCATCTACCAATGACTTGCCTGGATATAGAGTGTCTCAGTCTTTGCTTGGATTCCAGACAGATTCTGGGTCTGGAAGCCCGTCCACACCAGACTTCATAATTAGCACTTCATGCAAATCTGGTGTAGAAACACCATCAGGGAATATCAGTACTTTATCCTCTGTTTCATGGTCTCAGAGTCAGTGGATTTCCTTCGCTGATGAACTTTTTACAATTAGAGACACAAGCACAGACAAGAAGGAGCAACAAAGATTACATTTTAATGCTGAAAATGCCTGCCTTGCCTCTTCTGCTTTGCTTGGGAATTCTTCCAACAGCTGTGCTTCTGAGGATCAAAGTGACCTTTCAAATAATACTATATGCCATGAACAATTATTCATTGAAGAAACTGGCACTGCTGCTGAAATTTCTTCCACATCATCTTCAGCACATCTGGACTATAGTTTAGTGTCTCCTTGTGTTCGTTCAAATAAGGGTATGGCAAGCATGCATTGTGTACTGCTTTTTGCTAATAACTGACCCCAAAAAGCAAGTTGTGGACTGATTTTTTGTTTCATTATTCTAGCTCACCTAATGTTAAAATTAACTTCTTAACTTAGAATGTACTAAATTGCTTGTTAGCACCAATTTCAATTTCATTGAAACTTAGGGCACTGAAATAAATCTTCAGCTTGACCTAAAAAGAAGAATCCTATTATTTAACTCTAAAGGCATTGCCTTTTCTTAGCTGTATGCAGCTTAGCTTTTCTGGAAATACTCATGCACTTTTCTGGTATGTCAGAGAGCAGTGAAATCTCAAAGATTAAGCACCTGATTTTGCATAAACAGTTCCATTCTTAAACAGATGTATTCTGAACTGGCTTTCTATCGATCAGATTTAAGTAAAGTTAAGTAGATTTTAATGCTACATACTGAAAGAACAAGGCAATGAACATTTTGGCAAGTGTACCATGATTCACTGAATAGCTGTGATACTGAAGCAGCTTACCCATGTTTAGCATAATCTTTGTAGCCTGGTCGTATGGTGGATGTAGTCAGTATTAGCCTAATTTCTTCCCAAGTCAGCAGTGGAGCTCCCTTACCTCCGTGGTGGTAGAGTTACACTGAATGCCTGAGGAAATAAAAAATGCATAACATTAATAACATTAATATAAAGTAACATTACCTGTCTTAATAAAAAAAGAACTATCAGGAATACTTTCATAGAATCAATATTCGGTGAGGGGGGTTGGACTAGATGATCTCTAGATGTCCCTTCCAACCCCTACAATTCTGTGATTCTGTGATTAATCACAGAATGGCTTGGAGTGAAAGGGACCTTAAAAACCATCCAGTTCCAACCCCCTACCTTAGGCAGTTTGCTGCCCACCAGCTCAGGGCTGCATCCAGCCTGTCCTTGAACACCTCCAGGGACAAGGCATTCACAGCTTCACCAGGCAGCCTTGCCAGCACCTCACCACCCTCTCAGTGAAACACTTCCCCTGACATCTAATATAAATCTCCTCTCTTTCAGTTGAAAGCCATTCCCCCTTGTTTTATCACTACCCATATAAAGAGTTTTTCAAGTTTGTTTCAAGTACTGGAAGGCCACAGTGAGGTCTCCCCGGAGCGTTCTCTTTCCAGGCTGAATAAGCCCAGCTCCCTCAGTCTGCCTTCATTGCAGAGGTGACCCTCTCCAACAGCTCCACATCATTCTTGTGCTGGAGGCCCCAGGCCTGGACACAGTACTCCAGGTGGGGCCTAATGAGAGCAGAAGGGGACTATCACCTCCCTCTCCCTGTTGGCCACTCCTCTGCTGATGCAGCCCAGGATAACTGTTGGAGTTCTGGGCTGCAGATGGGCACTGCTGACACATACCCAGCTGTTAGTCCATCAGGACCCCCAAGTCCTTCTCTTCAGGACTGCTTTCAAGGAGTTCTTCCAGTCTGTACACATCCGGAGTAGCTCCAATCAATACACAGCACTTTGCCCTCTTTTGAGGAAGCTGATAAGATATGCAGCAATGATAACTATGTATTAGGGTTTCTGTTTTGAAGTTCTGGCATACTCATTGGAAGGCATTTAACATTTATTCTGTAATACGGTTCTCTTCAGAAAAGTGACTGTACAAATGGCATCTTTATAATGTTTCCATCATCTGTTGGTTGTGTTTACTAGATTTAGAAAGACGTGAGGGCAGTATTTTGTACTGCTTTTAAGATCTGACAAGTTGGCTAAAAGAGATAATAAAGAGCTATTGTGTTCTTGCAGTCAACAGAGTAATTTACTGAACTCTCTGTGTTAAACTGGCATTTACTTATTCAAATTTCAGAGACCATGATTTGATATTAACTTATGGCATTATCAACCAGGACCAAAAGTGATTTCCACTGAATTTTTCATTTATCATAAGATGTGAAAGATTGTCCTGTATTCTGAATCTGTATGGAATGTACACAAAAATGAATTCAGGTAAAACCATCTTTTTACATACAGAGGTCTGAGATTATTTGGTAGAAGATCATTTGAGAGCAATGAGAAATACTGTTATGCCATTTTTAGAGTCACTTTTCAGACTATCTCATGGCCCTGTTTTAAAAGCATTTTTGATTAGTGGTGAATCTTACAAAATAGAACTGTTAAACAGGAACTTTTAATAGAAACGTAGCTTCCTTTAATTTTATTCAAGCAAGTACACGTTTGTGTTCAGTGTGACCTTTCTAATATTGATTTTCTTATATATGCTTTATTTCAGCAAGACCCACAACTCCTCTTACTGTAGGCACCATTGTACCCCCTCCAAGGCCTGCTTCAAGAACAAAATTGGCTCCAGGGAAACTTTGTGGAATTAATGAAATAGTATGTATTGATTTTTTAATAAATTCTTGTTTATAACCCAGTTTCAGATATACCACTCATTTGCACTGTTACACTGTTACTGTCCAGTCAGAGCTCAAGGAATCACATTATCAGTTTTTCACCACTGCTAGACAGGGATGGGCATCGTTTGCAATAAATGTCTGACTGTAACAAAAATAATTCTTAACTGAGCTTGGAGCGTCCATAACATAAATTTTGCAGCAGTTGATTGTTTTTGTTTGAAAATGCATGGCTAGCATGTGGGGGGAGTGAAATTGTTCACAATGCTAAATTCTGGCCAAGTTATTAGCAAAGCTTCATTGATGTAGGAATATCGCCAAAACTTTGGGGAATTAGTGGAATAAAGTAGATCATTATCAGTCATGTTTTGACATCTGTAACCGTGCTTCATGACTTCACCCTGCCCTTTGTGGAGGTGAGTGGTGAAGGGAGGTGGTGAATTTCAGTAACTGCCTATCAGATAGAGGGAGGTCTTCCTACTCACTGTAGGCAGTGCAGGTTCTTCTACTGATGAGGAATGTGGCATAGAATGTACATACTCAGGCAGCATATCAAACCAAGCCATGCTTGATCTCTTCTATGAATATTATGATTCTTGGGTTTTGTTTGACTGACTTGAAAAAACATTCCTGTGGTAAGATCCTCTCCCTTCCTGTCTTTCAAATTGGTAAGCTACTACATGGCCTAGCAAGCCTACAGAGACAAGCTAGGAGAGTTGGGACTCTTCTGCCTGGAAAAGAAAAGGCTCTTGAGGGCCTTCCAGTATCTGAAAGGGGCCTTTTTGTAAGGGCATGTAGCGACAGGACAAGGGTAAATGGCTTTAAACTGAAAGAGGGTAGATTTTAGTTACCGGGAGGAAATTCTTCACTGTGAGGTTGGTGAGACCCTGGAACAGGTTGCCCAGTGAGGTTGTGGATGCTCCCTCCCTGGAAGCATTCAAGGCCAGGCTGGATGGGACTTTTAACAACCTGGCCTAGAGGGAGGTGTCCCTGCCTATAGCAGGGGGTTGGAATTAGAAATCTGAAAGGTTCCTTCCAGCACAAACCATTCTATGATTGCACAGTCTCCAGGGAAATTTTATGCTGGAACATAGAATATACAATGTATTAAATGATCTAAGAAACACATAGACATTTATTGTGAAACAAAATGAGGAACTCTTCTACTTATAGAACTTTCATGCTTGTAAAATTATTTTTTAAATGACTTTCTATCTGTTTGATACTCTTGTGATCTCCTGTGTTCAGCCTAGGCCATTCAGCCCTCCACTGACTTCTAATTCAAGTCCACCGCCTGCAGCTCCCTTGGCACGTGCAGAGAGCATCTCCTCAATATCCTCTTCTGCTTCCCTTAGTGCAGCAAATACACCTACAGTTGGTAAGTTATATTAACCATATTAACTTATTAACCATATTAACTTGCTAGTGGTGGCCTAATTCTACCACTATGCTTTGCTTTTTAGGAAAACCATTCATTGCATTTGGTTGTTCATGTGTAAGTCTAGTCTGGGTACCTCAAACATCCTTTGAAATACCTAATTCTAAATGACAAAACAGTGTTTTGTCGTGTCAGAACAGTTCATTTGATTAGATTAGACCATTAATTCAATTTTTACTTGTTCTTTTGTGAAGATTTTTCGAAACTGAAATACTGTATAACTTCATATTTTGTGTTTCTGTATATGTGTTCATCAAGCATAGCATGTTATTGTGTACTTCTTTGGAATTTTGTAAGGGCAGAAACATTCAGGGATGCTGATAAATTTGAATGAACATAAAAGGTGCATCTTTTTCTTCAGATTATTGAAGTGTGTTATCTAAACAGAGCTGGTTGATAAAAACAAGAAAAATAGTCAAAAAAGATTAAGATTAAAAGCAGATCAGCCTTTGCCTACTGTCAAAATTTCCTAAGATTTTCTCATGTTTTTAGGAGAAAGTCCTTGAGTTTTAATATTTGGTCATAACAAGTAGTAAGGAGATTTCAGAAGTGTTTTGTTTGCTTTTGTTGTTGTTTTAAATACATTTTAGCTTGCTTCTTTAGCAGAATCATAATATTTTATTCCTGAATGCTATTATACTTCAGTCTCGAGTTTAGTTATGCTCCAAGTTAACAGTCGGTTATCTGTAAATGTTACTGATGCCAAGGATTCCTCAGCCAGGCTCAGCATCTCTGGAGAACATCCACACACTTAACTAGAGGGTATTCCACTTGAAGGAAGTGCAACAGTATTCTCCTTCTGTAAGACCTAAGCTAGAAAGGTCTGACCAGCATTAGGTGCTGTGGTAGTGGCACAATTCAGTGTCTACTAATTACCAAATGCTGAGAACCATCATAGAAAGATAACTGATATTTTGATCATCAGAGTCCGTTCAGACTCATTTCCTCAAGCCTCAGCATTGTCGAAGAGCCAGAAGTTAGAGGCATCAGCCTCAATGGCTCCAGTTCTCTGCCATGTGCATGCGTGTGTGTGTGTGAGGAAGAAGGTAAGGAGAGGAGATGTATGCTGCCACAGGGATTTGATATGGTTATTAACCTGGTCTAGTAAAAATTAACAGACTCATTTCTGTCTGCTCTGTGTGTGGGAATTGAATAGTCCTGGAGAGGTGGGTGCAGAATGCTGAATGATTTTGGGGCATGAGGATGCTCTGCTCTACTGTGTATATTCTTTCAGCTTTTGCACAATTCAATGTTTTCCTTACTCTGTTCTGAATAACTGAGAGGTGAATGTGCAATGAGTGTTCCACATGAACTTGTAGGTGTATTTCTTTTACATGTCAACTTTATATTCATTTCTAGAAAATTTAAATTTGTAAATTAACATCCATTTTTGCTTGAAATATTTTGTTTTCTTGCAATGTTTTGTTTCATTTAAACATAATAGAGGATGATCTTTTGATTGGAACACTTCCTACAGTAGAAAAGCTTTGTGACACAACACCAGGTATTGTATTAGATGCAGATTTACATGTTAACTAATAATCCTAATACAGTGCACCTAATGGTTTTTTTTAATTAAAAAAAAAAAAAAAACGTTTCTCCAGCCATTTCTCGTGTATGGCACGTAAAAATACCTTGAATGTTCGACTTCTTGAATGAGTTACATATTAGCAAAGTCACCAAAACTTGTTATAACTACTTGCAAGGCATCAAGGCCATCTTAGCTGATGTTGTTAAAGGTGCTACTACTGGACTCTTGAGCTGCAGTCCAGGATGGCACAGTTCTGTGGCATCCTGTCCTTCTTAGGAATTGCAGCAGACGTGGAAGACAGTGAAGGAGGATATTGCTATATTACATTTTAAGGCATAGGCAACAAAACAATGATTATATAGAGTGCAGTTAGACAGCTGTTATGTCTTTCAGTTTATTGGTTTTCAGCAAAGTGCCTAGATTATCATTAATCGTAAATGGTCTTGGAGAGTGAGGGCTGTACAATTAAGTAGTCACTTGGATACATCTCAGAGAAATGTATTTGATTTGATGTTACCAGCAAAATGTAATAATAAGCTTGTTGTTCCTAATGAGTTTCCCTATTCAGTCAAATGAATATTTTTATATAATTTTAAAACATCAGTGTAAAGGTATTGACAAGGTTATAAGATTTAGGGTGAATGGATAAATCTGTAAATAGTCTGACGAATCATACAGCGTAGTGGCCTTCTACCTGCTTTGCAGTTGTTTGTTTTCCATCAAGTGCATATTTTAGCTTGGATGGAGAATACTTCTGGAGTTCAGCATTTCATCAAACATAGTTTCTTGAATGGATCCGGTTGTTGTTTGAAGTTGTGATTTCTTGATTCCTAAGACTACTGAGAATCACAACTTGTTTTGCTAGATAACAGGAAGAGAAAGTAAACACTGGAAACATCACCCATGTGCACTCTGGAAGAACAAATGAAAATGGCTTAATGTTTATTTAAATTTAAATGAACAAAGAAACAAAACAGCATGATATTAATTACTTAATAGAATAATTTTTTGTTTTGAACACTCGTGGCCAGAGCAATGCTTTGCATCTAAGCAGTCCTGAAGTTGCTCTAACACTTTTTCATACTGCTAGAAAGTGTTACGAACATTTTAATACCTTAAGCAACAGATCTTTATGGTGAGCAAGTTACAAAAGTAGCAGAATTGGACAAACTCTCCTGTCTTTTTCTATCCTGTTGTTACTACATCTTTCACTTATCTCTGAATTTAAATGTAAATCTCAGATCTTCTTTGAAGAACAAGGACTCAACTTCCTTTTTGTTTATGGAAGAGCTCAGGAAGCGCAGATGCTGAGTTAGAGTATGTAGGATTAGTATGCCATTGGCAGTATTATACAAAAAGATTTTGTTTCTACTTTATGATATGAAGTTAATTTGTCATGTAAAAAGATGGACATGGAAAAAGACTGTGCCTCCCTTTTGATAGATGTATTGTATGATATAAACCAATAGTGATACAAAAATGATCAAGATGCTCTCTAGTATGCTACTGCACTAGCAAAAAAGATGAAACTGTAGTATTATGGTTGATATTGGGTAGCTGGCTGCACATGGAAAGCTCTAGTAGGAAGTAAAATCCCATGACAATCAGTTTTGTCAGTTGCAGTTTTAAAAAAACCTTAGCATGAGGTCTAAGTTGTTTTTTGTAGCTCTGCATTTTAACTCTGTTGTGTATGTACAGGCACCTATGAAGGCTGATACAAGCCTGATAATTACTTTTCTTGTGAACTGCAGTGTATGTCCAGGTATTTCCAGGGTATTCCCATAAATGTTAGAAAACTTAGCAAATTATTTTTAGCGTTATTTCTGCGCAGAAATTCTAACCTTTATTGGCTGAAATAGTTAAAAGTACATTCAACA
Source organism: Odontophorus gujanensis (assembly GCA_013399175.1). NCBI lineage: Eukaryota > Metazoa > Chordata > Aves > Galliformes > Odontophoridae > Odontophorus > Odontophorus gujanensis. The sequence continues at coordinate 64,862 of VXAB01007526.1, read as the reverse complement.
ATTCATTAATGTGGGTTAATATTAATGTATTTGCATTTAAGTTCATAAAAACTGTAGCTGAATTCTTTATATTTCCCTGACCATTTTATCATACATTTTTCCATGCAAAAAGCATACAGTAGATTTTGTGTGTTGTTTTTTAACGTGTTGTAGCTAATGTCTAATGTTCTTGGATCTGTTTACTTTGGTGTCATCCTTAGCCATTTTAATTTTTAGTATTTTTGTGTCTCATGTGTATTTCCTTATGTCTGTCCATTGACAATATGTCAAATCAATAGTCCTGTTTACTTAGGCTGCTAAGCAGTGTTTTGATGGTGAGATCGTACTGTACAATGTTTATTCCTAGTAGTGTTCAAGTACTACTTCAGGCTGTACTGTGACCTTGATGGTAGAAATGTCTTGAGAAAATGACAGATGTCAACCATTATGAAATCTATTGCTAAGCTTTTGTAAGTTAAATCTATACACTGTATGTATTCTAGGTGTTTCACGTGGTCCCAGCCCTGTCAGCCTTGGAAACCAGGACACCTTACCTGTTGCAGTAGCCCTTACTGAATCTGTTAACGCCTACTTTAAAGGAGCAGATCCCACAAAGTTAGTTAAATAGTGAATTGTTTTGAATGTAATAAATTATAATAAGAAAACACAGTTTTTACTTGTAATGTATTGTGGAAAATGTATATGCATTGGTAAGGGGGTTTCATCAGGCTTTTTCCCCTAGTGTAAGTGACAGCAGTGGCTCATTGCTCTCTAATGTCCTGCTAAGAGTTCACGTATATCTGCTTTACAAAAATGTGTTCAGTGAGAATATTGAAAATGAGAAGGGTTTTTGTCTTAGTCACGTAGGCACTGTGTGCAGTTTTGGGCAGCTGTAAAAACACCTCATTCACTCTGTCACATCCCTTTCTGTGCTATGCAGGCTTGCCTAAGCATAGTTGTACCATGTTTTCAAAGCCTGAAAAATATCTACTGAGACTACTGTATGCTTAATCAACTGCACTTTTATTTTCACTTACTTCACCTGACTTTCAAGTTGAAAGTGATAGTACATTTTTCACATGTGATAACTGCAGTGCCACATTATTCTCATTTAAAATTGATTTTCTATTATGAATTCAGCTCATCATATTGTTGAAGTATAGTGATTGCTTTAAAGTCAGTATTAAAACTAGCAAGTTAATGAGTTGCAATAAAAACAATATTTTCATTCTCCTAGATGTATTGTGAAGATCACTGGTGATATGACAGTATCATTCCCAAGTGGGATTATTAAAGTCTTCACCAGCAACCCTTCTCCAGCTGTACTCTGCTTCAGGGTAAAAAACACAAGCAAACTAGAGCAGATTCTTCCAAATGCACAACTTGTATACAGGTTTTGTATTTTCTTTTTATATAATAGTAAATTGCATGACTTATAAAAAGTAAATTGTTGTATGTCTGAGTTCTCTACAGGCTTGTTCGTTTGTTTATACTTGGTTCAGTCCTATGAATTAATCTTGTTTACCTCAGTTTTTTTTTACTGCCACCACTAAAATTCTCAGTAATTCACTGGTCCTGAAACATACTTTGAGTATAACACAAGCTGTAAAAAGTAGTTTGCAAATGTAGCTGTGCTTTTACAGACATTTTAGAGATAAAATGATTTAAGAAACAATTAAAAA
>VXAB01007526.1:20303-63162 GCA_013399175.1 Odontophorus gujanensis | reverse complement strand
AAAAAAAAAAAAAAAGCTTTTTTTTCCAGTCCAACTACATGAACAGTGAAACTGATTACAGTTACTGATTACTGAAGAAAAATTGTCAGAACTAGGATATATAAATTTCTGTATACAGTAACAACACTAACTTTAAATAACGAAACTGTAGCCAAATAGTAGGAGCTATGCTTACTCTCAATTGGTGGTTACAAGTTTATTTCTTAAGCTGTATCATTGCTACAGTGGATTAAAATAATTATGTATTTGTGTATTTCAAGTGTACAGCAGTGTGCTTTCTAGAACTCTTAAGTAAGGTACGCTGCTGAGTGAGTAGAGTAATAGTTGAAATCATAGCATTGTGGCTTCTTTTCCAAAATTTAGGGCAGTTGTAAAAACTGTAATTATTTAGCAAGGATTATGTCACAGCTGAGTAGTTTCTGTTCCTTTTAGTGGAGAAATTTTGTGGAAAACAGTTAAAAATTCATAGGTGGTGTATTTTTTTTTTTAATTACTGAAATAGCTGAAATAATTAAATTGTATGCATAACTTATTTTGTATTTAACTTCATTTCGATCATTCACAGTTGCCTTTCAGCATTCAGAGTGAATTGTACTGAAAAAGTGTATTTTGAAAAAAATAGAAAAATGTCTGGTATTCGTATCTGTGCCAAAACATTTAATGTCTGATTAGAAATAATGCATGTAAAGGACACTTAGACAGTTAAAACCATGTGGTAGTAATATGACTTTTCATCTTATACTGTTAGGCAATCATTTGCTTAGTATTTAGAGAAATGGAAGATTTTTATGAGAATGATATTTGTGGAAACATCAGAATTTGTTTTGGATTGCAACTAATGGTGAAGCAGCAGAATGATTTTACAGTATGTTTCATGGTGTAAGGTCCCCATAGGGATAAGTAAGTGCTTATGTGTATTGTAGTAAAGATTGAAGGAGCGTGAATCACAAACCTGAACTGAGAGCCAAAGTCAAAGCAAATCAAAGAGACTGCTGGTATGTGAGTAAGTGTTGTAGAGTCAAACCATTGTGCTCTTATTTCCTGTATTCAAAGTGTTCATTGTCAGGTTTCAGTTCGCACATGCATTCTGCAGATCTCCTTAGCAGTGACTGTAGTTCCTTACTATATCCAGAAGTGTCCAGTGAAGACTTTTAATTGATAGATCAATTGAATTTTGATTCTGAATCAGTTTTCTTAGAATCTTCATTTTTATTCAAAATTCATCTGATGCATCTAAAGCTCAAATTATTCTTGATCTGCAAAAATATTTTTCATGCTCCAGTAGCTCCAAATTGGGATTTTGGTTGTGCTGTCATTTGTGCTCTTACCTATGTACAAGAATTGTAAAAAAAAGAAAAAAAAACACTTAAATTCAATTTAACAGTAAGTACCTGAAATACAGTTGTTTATAATAATTTGGAGTCTGTTTTTAAAGTAAAACATTTGGAGAGCTTACATTTTTACAAATGTGAAAGTATAGTGACATATACAGCAAAAGTCTTAGTGATATTTTATACAAAATTAATTACATTTTTAGCTCTTATTGCAAATTAGATAATACTCCTTTTAGAAGACCCCTTTTACATGACCTCATACACATTCTCACAGCACCCAATAATATTACAAATGAATTTCACTGAATATAAAATATGAACCTGTCATTAACTGCATCCTGGGGTGTCAGTCGTCAGTGGAGAAAACTCACTGCTCCATGACTGGAAGGAGACATTTTTACCAGACAAAAGCAGTTAATTTCCCTTTATATAAAGAAAAGCACAAGTATGTATTATAAACCATTAGAACAAACAATTGCTTTAAGTAGTGACGAAGGGGAAAGATCTATTCTTAATTTTTACACATCCAAAATAAGAGCTTTCATTGCTGATTCCTACCTCTCTTTTTCTTTGTAGTGATCAGTCACAAAGTGACTCCACTACTAGGGACTTTTGGATGAACATGCAAGCTATAACTGTCTACCTCAAGAAATTATCAGAGCAGAATCCATCTGCATCCTATTATAATGTGGATGTTTTAAAGTATCAGGTAAACATTTTTTTCCTTTTGGAATTTCTTAAGATATGCTGGCTGATTCAATATCTGTTCAGAAATTAGAACTGTTCTTTGCCTGATAGCCTGCGGATGAATTGTTATCGTGCATCTAGATTAGTTCTGATTATGTCACTGTCTACAATATATTGGCTGTACCATAGCTGAGTACATTCCTGTGGTGCCTTACATTGTTCCCTTGCATTCATGACCTGTTTTATCTTGTTCAAACTCCTCTACAGTTCAAGTGTGAAAATGTTGAATGGTGCTACTTTTATGTGTTTGCTAGCAAAGCGAAGTTTTCCTTGAATTTAAATATCTACAGGTTTTTGTTTGAGTTTGTAATTCAATTGTGTGTGCTTCTGTAATTGCATAATTTTTGGATGATGTTGTTGATCAGATGTAATACATGAGAATATATGATGTTCTCACTCCTCACCATAAAATGAAACAGCTCTTCCTGGAAACCATACTGAGGCACATAACAGATAGAGAGGTAAGGAGTAGCCATCAGACTTGACTTGATATCCTTCTGTGATGAAACAGCTGACTTAGGTAGATGAGAGCAGAGAAGTGGATGTTGTCTGCCTAGACTTCAGTAAGGTTTTTGTCATTGTCTCCCACAAAATGATCATGGAGGAGCAGTTGAATTATCAGCTGGGTAAGCAAACAGTGAGGTAGATTAAATGGTTGAATAGCTGGCACAGAAGGTGCACATCTGTAGTGCAAATTCTATCTGGAAGCCAGTAGGTACTAGGATACTTCCGTGGTCAGTAGTGGGTCATGCCTTGGTTCACAGTATTGTAGGGGTTGGAAGGGACCTCTGGAGATCGGCTTGTCCAACCCTGTGCTAAAGCAGGCTCCCACAGTAGGTTGGACAGGAAAGCATCTGTATCTTCATTAATGGTTTGGGTGATGGAGAGGAGCTGACCATTGGCAAGTTTACGTATGATACAAATCGGGGGAGTAGCTGATCGATAAATGATTGTGCTGCCATCCAGAGAGACTTAATTTCTCTGAAGAAAGGGGTTGCCAGGAACATTGTTAACTTCAACAGAAAGAAGTGCAAAACCCTGCATCTGGGAGGAACACAGCTGAAAGCAGCTTGTCAGAGAAGACCTGGGAATCCCAGTGGATGCTGTATTGAACATGAGCCAGCACTGTGTCCCTGAGGAAAAGGCCAGTGGTATCCTGGGCTGCGTTAGCAGGAGCATTACCAGCAGACTAAGTGAAGTGATCCTCCCCTTCTGCTCAGCCCTGGTGCAACTATAGCTGGAATCCAGTCCTGGGCTCCTCGGTATAAGAGAGCCATGCAAACATTTAAAAGAGTCCAGCAAAGGGCCACACAGATGATGAAAAGGGAAGGGTCTGGAGCACCCTTCCTGTGAGGAGAGACTGAGAGAACTGGCTCTGTTGAACCTAGGGAAGAGGAGCCTCAGGGGCAATCTCATCAATATATATATATAAATACTGGTAGGGGGGCATGAAGAGGCCAGAGCTAGGCTCTCTTCAGTTATGCCTGAGGACAGTAAAAGCTTTGGTGCGCAGAGATAAGACAAGGAAAAGGCTGAGGTACTGAACAAGTACCAATGAGAAGTTTTGCCAGACTGTTAGGAAACCATATTTATTACTGTGAGGATGAACAAGCAGTGACACAGATTGCCTGGAGAATTTGTGGAGGCTTCCTTTTTGGCATACTTCTAAGCTGTGTGGACATGTTTCTGGACTACTGGATCCAAGTTGCCCTGCTTGAGCCAGAGGTTGAACCAGATTCTGCAGAGATCCCTTCCAACTTGAGCAAATCTGTGATTCTGTGGGAAGATGGTTTGGCTGTCGATGAAAAATCTTCATAAAAATTCAGGAATGGTGCATTCATCTAAAAGAGAAAACAAGGATGAAGGATGTGAACTGATATGCCATGTAACTGCTAAGGATTAATTAATTTTGATACAGGCAACTTTCTTTGTGTGAGGTAGAGTACAAGACTAAAACAAAACTATTTTTACTTAAGAAAGCCAAAAAAGGAGGAAGTCTCATAGGCCAGAAGGAGTGTAACTCATTTTTTTTTAAATAATTTAATTTAAATGTAAAAGAATGAGAATTACTGTGGGCTGCGACAATCTTCAGAATTCTGAGATTAAAGGCTCAGAGGTGAGTTGTTCTTCTGATCTTTTGTCATCTATTACAATAATTCTGTAATTCTACCCAGAAAGGGAGAGACTTTAAGTAAGCTGCTTTCAATGGTTTATTTTTTTAAAGGTATCTTCAAATGGCATCCAGTCCACTCCCTTGAATCTTGCAACTTACTGGAAATGTAATGCTAACACTACTGAAGTGAGAGTGGATTATAAATACAATCCAGAATCTATGAATGTGCCTAGTATGCTGTCTAATGTACAGGTTGTGGTACCAGTAGATGGAGGAGTAACGAATATGCAATCACTTCCACCTGCAAAATGGTAACGTTAATACTTTCTACTATTTCATATCCTTTTCCGTGTACTCATTAGTTTCAGAGCTGGAAAAATTTCACTGAAGGAAACAGCTGTTTGTGTATTTTCTGTTTTTTTGGGGGTTTTTTTTGCAAAGAAATTGGACAGGATGTTCTCTAATCTAAAACAGTCCACATGCAACCACTTCATATAAACTGAAATGAGACTTTAAGCAGCCATTCCAACTGTATAATAATAATAACACAGCCTTTATGAATTTACCAATATTTGCTTTCTTTTGGTCCAACAGAGGGGACAGTTATTTTTAATAGTGTGATTCAAAACCAAAATCTCTAAATGTTATCATCGTAGAATCATAGAACAGCTTGGGTTGAGAGCAACCTAAACAATTGTTTAGGTTATTGCAGTGCCCTGCAGTGGGCGGGGATGTCACCCACTAGATTGTATGACCTATTGTATATGCGTGTGTGTATGTGTAAATATATCCACATAGATGGATTTGTGGTGGTTTCCAGCTGATAGCTAGCTAAGCTCCAGGACACTGCTCTCTCACTCCTCCTGCTCAAAATAATGGGGAGAAAATGTAAAGAAAACAGATGTGTAGTTGAGATAAGGAACTGTTTAATTACAGGAAAAGAAAAAAATAAAGGCTACATGAATCACAAAGCAGAAAACATTCTGTACTTCCCATTAGTAAACAATGTCAGCATGGGGAAAGTGAACTCCATGCCACCCAGATCCAGTGGTACTTCCATCCCTCATTCCACAACATTTATGTCATGCTTATGTTTCACATACTTTATTATATTTGTATCCTCTGATATTCATTTTTACATTCTCGTCAGCCCTGTTCTCCATCTCTTAGTATGGATGTATGGATACTAGTTTTCTATTTTGGGTACCTCTCCCAGAATAGCTATGGGAACCAGCAGTGACTTAGGCTTCATCCCAAGGAGGTCACTTAGAACAGCAAAAGCAGCATGTTGGGTCCAGGATACCAACCACCAACCTAGCTTGAGCCATTGCTGCTTCCTTGCGAGGATGACCTGTCAGTGGCTCTGCATTGTCATCCTGCAACACATGACATTCCTGCAATGTACAGCATTGTCCTGATTATAACCTGCCACCATCTTCTAAGCTTGCAATCCATCTGCTCTTGAAAGTGATGCATAAGCCTTAGATTTCTACAAATTTGTGCAAACAAGCAGAAGGAAGTGACAGCAGGCAGAGAAGTACATTCATGGAGTGAAAAATGAACGCAATTCAAGCCCTGCACCTGTAGTTCCACAATTTTTGTATACTTGCTCTGCTGTAATTTAATTCCAGGACTGTTTATTTCCCGGAGTGATGAGAAGTTCTTATTATCTGAGGAAGGCATGGAGGTTAAGAGAGAGAAGTATACCAAGATGAAGGCAGTAAGATCTTCTTATAAATCAAGATTTGGAGGAAGAATAAACCATTTGTCAGATAGGTTTTGATGTTTCTGGAGGCATTCCTCTTAACTGTGTTACATAGAGAAAGTGGTAATACAACATCATTTTGAGTGGAAAAAAGTGTGCCAAAATTGATCTGTATTTTGAGAGAGTGAAACTCATAACCAGATCACATTAAGCTTATTCTACTGCAGCAAAACATGGCCAGTATTTCTGGTGAAGCTAGTTTCCCCTCCCCCTGTCCAAGCTTCTTCCAAAAACCCCTCAGCTGTGAAACCTAAGTGAAAGCAGGAGCAGCCTCCCAGCACACCTAGCGCTAGCTAGGAAGGTTCAACACTTACTGACAGTTTCACTGCAGATTCATCAGAGTAAGAGACTCAAGCCAAGCTATTTTGGCTTTCACCTAGGCAACAACCCAAGGCTAGAATTTTGATCTTTACAAGTTGACAAAAAAATGAATAGTCATATCCCAAACAGCTGGATTGTTAGTGTCATCCTACATCTTTGTCCTAAAGCGTTGGGTGATGAGCTTTTGGGTGTTTTGTTGTTGTTTTTTTAAGAATAAATGTTTTATATGTTTTATAATTCTGCCTCCAGCGTGTGACTGCTATCATCTGTTCTGCTTGCATGAGCATTTCACTCCCACTATAGCAAAGCCAAAGACAATTTCAGACCTGCCAGCAGTTCGTGCCACTTACAGCTTTAACTTGTTGGCTTTCCACTGATGAAATGGCACAAAGTGCTTGAAGAGTTCAAATGTCTATATCTAGTTCAGAGACTACACTGCTTAGTGCCCTTTTCTCCTTCACCCCTCTACAGAGTAAGAGTTAAACTGTGTCATAAACATAAACCACGTGTCACATATGCCAGCTATAGTTTTGTTAGAATGGAAATGGAACATTCCCATTCATACAGCCCAGTCTCGTGTAGGTGAGAGCAGTCAACATTGTTCCCACTCGTACCATCACCGTCAAGCATAAGGACTCAGCTTTCAAACTTTTCCAGTGTGTTTGGCCTGTCCATGCTCTTTGAGACCACACAGGTTTTGGAGTTGTCAGGTGGAGCCGTACATGTGCAGAGGACAGTAGTGACTGTCTAAAAAGGTGGCATGTACATCTGAGCGCAGCTGTAAGATCAGGTGCAGTGCACATGTTTCCTTTGTGCACCTTTCCACGCACCTGTGTTGAAATAATCAGTATTTTTATAAACCTCCATTTAGAAATGTAGGTTATACGTGCATGGTCTTGCAAAGTACCTGAGTAAAGTTAGGGAAACTGGTACTTGTAACTAACCAACCTTTCTCTCACAGGAATGCAGACCAAATGAAAGCTTATTGGAAAATATCTAGCATTTCAGAGAAATCTGAGAATGGAGGCAAGTGATTTTTTTTTGTTGTTGTTGTTCTATGGAAAAATGGTAACAGTAAAAATGTAGTAATTTTAGCTTCTGCCCCCTCGTGCATCTAAACACCCTATCTCATCTTGTATCCTGTTGACCAGTTCAACATTTTCTCAGTGAAATTTGTTCTGAAAGATTCTGTTAAAAGCGAGATGTTAAAATATATATAGTTAATTATAAAAGGAAAACTGATGAAACCCTGGGAAATTGTTAGTTCTAAAATAGATTTTAAACTGAGTAAGGAAATCGCTATATCAGTGCTATTTGAAAATGAACAGTTTTTCAAAGAACTGTTTTAAATATTTAATATATTGTTCTGTTTTTCCACTGTGCTCAGTGAGACAGGCTCAACTACAGATTGTTCTTGACCTGCATTGTGAGGCTCTTTGATCTACAGAGATTGTTGCTGTAGTATAGTGTACTTTTAATCACTCATGACCTCACAGTTGTTTGCCGTCTGTCTTTGATTATGTAGGGATAGCTTTTTCCTTTTTCCTTTTTGTAACCAAATCTTCTTTTAAAAGAAGGAAGTAATGCTTAAGCATGTATGCAGCCAGACGAAGAGCTACTCCACACCTGCAGAACAGCATAGAAAGGGCTGCCATTGATGCAGATCACACCTTGAGTGTGTTCAGTAGATAGGCACAAATCTCACTGGTTTTGTGACCTTATCTTCTCTTCCTGACATGTTTCTCTTGAGCACAAATACTTTGAACTTAGAACCCTGTGAAGATGTAGTGCCATGAGAAATTACAGAAGGACTGATACTACTAGGACAAATGGCTTGAAGCACACTTTATTCTGGTATATATGGTGGTAAAATGTGTTTTGCTTTTTTTATTTTTTTTTTGGCTGTGAATTGCAGACATAAAAAACACAAAGCCAACTTGGAAATACTTGAATATATGAGTATCCAGTTACCCAAACTGTGGTATATCACCGAAGAAATGAAATGGACTCTAAGGCAGATTTATCAAGAAGTCATTGCATAAAACAATTTAATTCATTAATTCTTGCTTTTACCCTAGTAACATTTTAGTCATTAGATTTCCTCATCAATTAGCAGTTGCTGTTGACTAGGAATAGTAAGTTATTTTAAAGAAGTAAAAATGATGGACTTATACTATTCCTTATTATTCAAATCTCATTTTATTCCCACTAGATAGTGCAAGAAAAGAAAATACTTGCTTAAGAACTCAAAAGAGAGAGAAATAACAGGTTTTTTTAGTACCTTGTGCTGTCCTACAGAAGTGTGACTGCAGTAATCATGAACTATCACTACTGTACAGCAGCACTGAACTGAGCTTTACCGCTGCCTATGAAAAATCAACTGTAGTTTTTTGGGAAATGTATTTAATCAGATCTTGTCTTTATTAGGAAACTGAGACTTTCTTGCCTTACTGTTTTCTATAGGTTCTGGATCCCTCAGGGCAAAATTTGAACTTTCAGAAGGACCCAGTAAACCAGCAACACTTGCAGTGCAATTCATAAGTGAAGGAAGCACTCTTTCAGGAGTAGATATGGAGCTAGTAGGCACTGGCTATCGGCTTTCCCTACTTAAGAAGAGATTTGCCACTGGTAAGATGCTGACATGATTATATATTCAAATTAATACGGTATATTTCATGGCACTATACCATAGAACATTGTAAGTGCATAAATACTTAACTTTCCTTAAAACATGGCTGAAAACTACTTTGTAGTTTTTCAGTTTTCCATAGTTAGACTGCTTACAGAAAGTACTGACAGAATCTGTTTTATCAACTGACTACAAGAAAAACCCTGTATTTTTCAGGACGGTATATGGCAGACTGCTGATGAACCTGTGAAAGTCATTGCATTAAGGAACTACAAGAAGCCCACTCTGCCCCCTCTACTTTTCAAACACTATTTCCAAATGCATTAATTTCTTTCAAATGTTGACCTACTTTGAGGCCAAACTACAGAACAGAAAATGCACTTTCAAAAGTCATTCTGCAGAGTTTGTATTACTTTATAATAGCACTGAAGTTAACTGCAACACTGTCTGTAAATGATCAACTGCAATATTGGGGAAACTTTGTTAAAATTTTAGTGAATTTATGTAGAAGTCAAAATAGTAATCAATAGTCATAATGAAAGTATGAAATTTTATGTTATACTGTAAACATTAAGCATAAAAATGTAGGAGAGCAAGTAAGAATATTTGAGCTTTCCATAGCACTCATTTTTCAGATTCCTTAATTGCCAGTTTTTAAAGAAAACAGGGGCAAACTTACATGTAGTTCATCTATACACTTGTGCCATAAAACAGAGATGTATAAAAAGTGTAACTTGTTGCCCATGTATCATATATTATTAACAGGTATGTTGTTTTATATAGTGTTTTTTCTCCTAAGTGCAATCTGTTACAAAATTGCAACAGACAGAAAAGATTTACTTCTGCAGTTAGTGAATTTTATGGGCGTTGTGAATGTTTGAATTAATGCTGTAGATTTAATTTATTTTTATATGAATTTCGTAACATTTGTGCCTTTAAAAAAGCCTGTGCCTATCCAATTTGTGATTCATGTGCCTCACTTCCTCTTTCAAAGTTTGGCCATTCATGAAGAAAGCGTGGTGTTTGTGTAATACAACTTCATAAAAATTCTTTCAATGGGGATTTAAAAGGGAGAGCTGCAGAAGCTGGAGGTTATTTTTAAGGAGATTTAATATAGTGGATTAATCCCTGATGGGGTAATTGCAATAAATGCATCCACAGTAAAGGGAGATGCATCATGCAGGACTTTGAAATTTTTATGTACTAACTTCAGTGTCACCAACAGTGAGGATCCTGACAGATGGTAACACGCGCCGTTAAAGGAAAACAAGCATTTCCCTTTACAGTGACTGCATTAAGTGCTTTTGGAATTGCGTGATGTGAATGTAAGCAGTACTTTGGGAGGAATATCATTTAAGAAGGGGATATTATGGCAGCAAGATGACTGTACTGCCATTTGTACTAGTTTTACTTTTTTCCTGTAACTAGCAGTTTTAATATTTCTCATCTACTCTCTTGCCGCAGCCTAAGCACAGAAAAGTGACAGGTTTGTAACATTTTTTAAAGCAAGTTACTAGTTTAGAAAATCTTTAATGTATTTGTATTATCAAATGATTTTTTCAGTACAGAAATCAAAAGTATTGGGGCAAAGTAATTTAATAACCTTCTTGTGGGAATTTTATATGACCATTCTGAATACCAGTATCTATTTCACATTTTCTATTAAGACGATAAAACTTGCTTGAACTAATTCATGCCAAACCAGTAGTGAATTGGACTGCTGAAACTTTTCAATAAATTAAGCTTTAGAGAGGCTACATGAAATGTAATGTATGCTATACACTTGGCAGATGAGATTTCCGTTATTAGCTCTAAGCAGATATTGTATGTTACACCTGATTGGAAAAGTATATCTGGCTTTTTAATTTGGCTACCTTATTGAATGGGGAATTTCTAACTGATATAAAATGGTACACTCTTTTTACTGGAATCTTAATTGTAATCTGCTTTGCAATCAAACTGTGTTTAACACGATGTTTCATTAATGAAAATCCAAAACTACAGAGGTGTTCTCAATGAACTATTACTAAGCTAAATGAAGTAGTTATTTTTCAGCACTTTCAAATTAATCTTCATTCGGGTGATTATTCATACATTTGCGTTGGGTGCAGGTTACAATTTTGAAGCCATACAAGTTTATATAGACTTGCTGTAAAGAAATTCAAAAGCAGTATAAAAAGTACATGTAGCAATCAGATGGGGAAGGAAAACAAACATGTAGCAAGCTGGTTCTTGCTTGTGTATACAGCAATATCCTTTGTAGCTGCCTCCGAAAAAAAGTTAATTTGTAAACACAACTCTAAAGGATCTGAGTTTTTATGGATTATTACTACGTCGGACTGTAAATTAGAGCACACAAGTTTATCCTGCAAAAATTGTAAATACTTCTGATTTTTCATAAAATGTAAATTTTAAAAATGTTGCACCCATAATAAACATGTAATATATAATTTAAATACTGATTTATATTGCTTACGCTTTTGCAATCAGTCCCACTGGGTTTCCAAGCAATTCAAAAATATGACAAGACTGTGTCTGTACTAAATGTTTGTTAGATGTTAATGGATCTGTAAGTAATATGTAGTAGAGATAATATATGAACTGTTTTATATGCCTAAAAAACATCACAACAAAGGTGGGTGGAAAGATAACTTCTGTGAAGAGTTGCATCTTCACTGTGCTTGTGAAAATGTCTTGTGCCTTTACTAAATGGATATATGTAACCAACAATTAGGATTAGGCAAAACTGCGGAGATGTTTGTCAGGAAAGTACTGACTTTGTAGACATGAGCTAACTTGTGGCTGCTTTCTCTTAACAGAGCTACCAAGTGCTGTACATTCCCTAACTTCCTTAATCAGTATATATTCTGTCAACTGTGCAGTTCCACAAAACAGGAGGTAATTTAAGTACTGCTGTTTCCAGGGACTGAGAATAGTTCTTCAAAGCTGCAAGCACAGAAACAAAAGTTGAAGCTGAGCAAACATATGTTAGAACCTGTTTCTTTCCCACCAGTCCCACACTCTTTATAGTTCAATAAGTAATGACTTATTAAATTGACTTTCTCAGCTGGCTGCATATCATTTCAATAAGCACTATTCTTGTCATGCTGGAAAGTAATAGTCCAAGGGTTTGATCATTATCTTCTGATGAAATTCAGGAATGAAGAATGCGAGTACCCTATGGCCACTGCCCTGTGGCCTGAGCAAATGTCCACCTAGCTCAGGACTCGGTCTTCAGCAAAGGCAGAATAATGAACTGTGGCAAGGAGAACATCAAAAGCCTTTCATTTTCTACTCACCCAGCATCCTCAGCCATTGGCTAGGGATGTGAAAGGGTGCAACTCTGCTCAGTCCTTCTAGTAGTCATTAAACTCACTGTCCTGGCATTTTTATTACTCGCTGACTTGTTACTGTAAGCCAGCACCCAGGTACTGCTCAGAACTGGATTTGTACTGCTCAAGCAGGGTTGTCATTATCTAAGTGCATTATCAGGTAGTGTTTTGGGGATAATGGGCTACTTTTGCAACTGCCAAATAACATTTACGTAGAGTATTAGAAGAAACTAAATTATTTGATTATCAGCTGGAACTGTGTGGGAGTTACAGTGTTGTGAGTTTTGCCATCTACTAGAAGGGAAGGTCTTGCATCATGCTAGAAAGCATTACATTTCAAGTTTTTCACGTTTGAGAAGTTTAAGATGCATATCTTAATATCTGCATGCCTTTTGTTTCCTTGGCATTGCTAGATAATCAGTTTCCATTTCCGCTGTCATGAAAGGGCAGTTTTACTTCAGAGCACGTAAGAAAGAAATCAAACTCCTGCAAGGACAGAATAAGCTAAAAACAGTTCAAGGAACTAAAGCAGCAAGTAGCACACTTACCATGGAGTGCCCTTGATGGGACTGATTTCCAAGACTCTCTATTGAAAACCTGATGTTTATCTACAGCTCTGCATATTATTACACTACTGAGTATTCCTTCTCAATGCTGTTTGACCTCCATGTTATGTTGATTTTTANAAGCAAGCAAGCAAGCAAGCTAACAGGATAATAATCACAAGCCATAGATCGTGCCAAATTCTCAATCCTGATTACAGTTCAGCTGTTCCAGCTAGCATCACCCAACCTGACTTCTGGAAGGTCTGATATGAAGGGAGCATATAAGCAGGAGGGGGGCTGACTTTTTTCAGTCTGATAGTGATAGAACAAGGGAGGAATGGCTTTGAACTACAAGAGAGGAGATTCAGATTAGAGGTTAGGAGGAAATTCTTTACTCAGAGTGGTGAGGTGCTGGCACAGGCTGCCAAGAGAAGCTGAGGATGTCCCAGGACTGGAGGTGCTCAAGGCTATGTGTCATGGGGCCCTGGACAGCCTTAGTTGGTTCTGTTAGTACTGAAGAGCCACTGTGTCCAGGTAAGATNAAGAAAGAAATCAAACTCCTGCAAGGACAGAATAAGCTAAAAACAGTTCAAGGAACTAAAGCAGCAAGTAGCACACTTACCATGGAGTGCCCTTGATGGGACTGATTTCCAAGACTCTCTATTGAAAACCTGATGTTTATCTACAGCTCTGCATATTATTACACTACTGAGTATTCCTTCTCAATGCTGTTTGACCTCCATGTTATGTTGATTTTTAAGTTCTCCTTTAGTTAATACCAATAGAAAGCACCCACCTTTTGAAGAATAAAGTAATCTTAGAAGCACCAGAGGCCTCTTCTGAATTACTTACTGTTACTACACAGATTCTGCATTTTCTTTATCTGCTTTCACTTCAATTTGAATCCATATTTATGTTTTTAAATTGGGGGCGGCTAATTATTATAACGTAAAGAATTGTTTGGTTTACTATTTGTCCTAGTTGTATTTCTTGCTAAAACCTTTGNGGGCCCTGGACAGCCTGAGTTGGTACTGTTAGTACTGAAGAGACACTGTGTCCAGGTAAGATGCACCAGCACAACTTCAAAACAGACAAAAAGAGTTGAAAATTCAATAAAACAACAAGGTGACCTATTAGAGCTATTATTCTCTTGCCTTATGCAAAATATTCAAAATACTTAAGGAAACCTCCAGCTTTTTCTACAGGTGAAGCTGATAACTGTGAGAAACAGGGAAAGCCAGCAGAGTGTCTTCCCTTGCAAAATTTGCTGCTGTGCCCATGCAGCTGTGGGCTGGGACAGTATTACTGCACTCACTGCTGACTGAGCATGGGGAGCACACTTCACCTCGAGTGACAAGAAGTTTGCTACAGGCAGAAGTGGGGAAGCTGTGCCTTTGTGAACTGCTCAAGAGTGGCAGCTTTTTTCCAGCCATTCTCTGGCAGACTCCACAAAAACATGTAGAAGAATTCAAAATCAAACACAATTCAAATTCGAGGCAGATTGCACCTTCCAGTCTTTTTTTCAAGAGGTGATCCAACTTAAAACAGCCCTCCAACAATGTGTTTCTGGTCAAAAACTGTGAGTCAATAATTTGTGTTTCAGGGAGCACCATCCACCAACAGCAGGTGTGGTCTCCTACTTTCCAAGCCACTGATGATCGGAAAAAGTGAACAGTTGCCACATGTTGAAGGAAAGCCTTCCAAAAATGTTGCATCTTTCTTAAACTGGTGACTCTTACCTTGACATCAGTTTGTGTAAAAACCGGTTTTAAAAACAACAACTACAACAAAAAACAGGCCTAATTTTACACTCAGTCATTCCCAACACAGACTTAGCTATGCCTCCTGTTGAGGTCATTAGAAGAGGTGAACATGCTCGTACCAACACGTAGCATAAGTATTAACCAGAAGATGAGTTCACTGTTTCAACTATTCACAGAAATCTGCCAGCCATTATTTCAGGACTGAACCTTAACATCTCGCACTGTGTTCAGCAGTCCAATAGCCATCTTTTTCCTCTTCACTGAAGCTGCAAAGTACGTATGTTCACCTATGGTGCCCCCCAACCTCAAAACTGAGGCTGGAGCAGGGAGGTTGTGGAAAGAAAGAATTGTAAGTGAAACACTTACTGATGAAGGCATCAAAGATAGAATCATACCTCATATTAACCTGCCCAGCTGGATGGCACAACGAAATAATTCTGACAAGCAAGTCCCATAACTTCATTGTGTTTTGTTGTTTATAGTCAGTTCAAACTAATCCTTTGGCAGGTGGTAGTTCAAGGTCAACTTGAGATTTTGTTCATGCTTGTAAAGCAACAAACCCATGACAAATATCTCTACCCTAATTAAAAACAACTGAACTCAGATTACAGCTCCACAATGCGCCAGCAATGGACAGCCTGCTACTGCCAAAACACAGAAGCCACACTTCTCTTCACCACCTTCCACCAGTCTTTCCTGTGCACCATACTTTCCTGTGAGCCAGCTCCTCTCACTGACCAGCCATAAATCAGAGTAATGCTAGGCTAGCCAGCTGGACCAGCCAGCAGCAGGGTCTGGCAAACACCTCATCTAAGAAGGGGCAGGGAACAAGATGTCATTTTTGCAGCAACACATTGTATGCCTGGCTCAGAAGCTCATTAAACCACAGCTGGAGAGAACTGAAAGCAGCCAGCTCAGGTGGTACAATGGAAGACTTCTCTTAATTGTGCTCTAAAACCAGGAATTATAAACTGTAAGAGATTGACAAGAAGAACAAGTAAACATTGGAGGTAGGGAAGACCACGTAAATAGTTTAATTGAAGGTGATGAAAAGGAGTTTATTTCAAAAAAATAACAATTATCTTTTTACTGGACCCTTACTAACTGACAATGCCAGAATCAGTGAGAACACAAAATATGAAAAATAAAAGTGTTCGGTAAGTATTTTGTCACATTTGATAAAGGACACCTAGATTACATGGTGAAAATACTTCACAATTCAATAGTATCTAAAAGAATGTGAACAACTCTTATACTGAATATTTTTAAACCTGCAGATCAGATAACATTCAAGAATTGAGGAAGATGGATAACTTGTATTATGGACCATTAATTTTCATTTCTTGAGTGGTGGAAAGCATAAGAAGATTGGAAGAAAGCAAACACTGTATCAGTACAAAAAAAAGTCACAGCTTACCTCAACCTGGGAGGGACCCACAAGGGTCATTGAATTCAGCTCCACACAGCACCACCCAAAATCCAGCCCTGTGTCTGAGTGTGTTGTGAAGATCATAGAATCACTGAGGACAGAGAAGACCTCTAAGAACATACAGTCCAAGTGCCTAAATGCTCCATGAAATCCAGCAGCTCAGGGCTGTACCCAGTGCCCTGGGCAGCCCATTCCATGCCCACTACCCCCTGTGTGGTTGGCCCTTTGGGCAGCCAGGGCACACTGCTGGCTCGTGTTCAACCTGCTGACAACCAGAACTGTCTGTAACTTCTTAAAAACAATCTGCATTTTTTCTTTCTTTTTTTTCTTCCTTTTTTCTAAAGCTTACAGATCCATCAGAGTACAGTTCACTCCTATTTTGAAACTGTCTCCTTTTTTCTCCTTTGAAACTGTGTCTCCTTTAAGCATTACCCCAAAAAGATGGCTTGTAAGCTGACATCATCAACATCATCATAGCAGTTTGGGTGAATCTTCTACACAATAGGAAAACCTTAGAGGGAAAAAATGGTCAGACACTCTGCACACATCTGTCTCCTTCAGATCAAATTAATCAAGAAAAAAAAATGTTGAAGAGACAGACACAGTATGTCAAAACTGTATTACATGACAATGACTGGCACTTGAGAGTTCTTTTTCCATCATACGTACCTGATTAAAGCACCATTAAGCACCATTAAGCCTATCATGGTAGCATGCCCAAGTTGACAGCCTGGTTGTCTCAGAACACAAACTAAACCTTATGGAACTGATTTTATTTATGCAAAACAACCCAGATAATCTTGCACAAGAAAACCCAGTGAGATCTGGATTTCCCTGCAAAAGTTCTCCTCTTTAAATACTAAGGAGGCTTGTTTTAAAGAATTTTTTCTTGTTTGAGAACAATTCACATAGATGTAACCATCAGTAACAACCATCCAGTTGTTTTTTAAATATGTGAATTCTATTCAGAAGCATTTCCTCCCAAAAACTTTTTAGGCATTAACAGCTGCATTCAGGAAGACCTCAACCATCACGACGTGCAGAAACTTGACAGCAATATATCCCCCATGTCCTGGTTACAATCACTTCTCTGGGACTGTCAGGATAAGATTAAGAAAGGAGCAGCATGGAAAACAAATGAAGTCTGTTTGAAGTTTGAAGGAAATAGTGTCTGCCTCAGATCACACTCCCATGCTGTCCTCCTTAGAATTACTTGGCTGCTATGATAGTGAGGCACATCAACAGCACGCCACTTCCACTGACTGAACTTGAAAAGTAATACTAGTTGATTGAATGCTGTGTATTCCTACCAGTGCTAACCAAGGAAGATTAAATAAAGTACTCAAAATACTCACTAATATCTGCACACAACCTGATCAGGTTTTGCTGCGTAATGCTGAAAGAGATGTTATTTTCCATTCAATGCATTGATCCCAAAAGAGTATCCTTATCTCTGATATTACATGCTGATGATACACAGTGTCACTGTATCTCCTCTGTCAACTCTGATCCTTTCACTAAGACATCCCAACCAATTCAATTCATCCAATTCAAGCCAGAATTTGTCAGTTCAGACCCTAAAACAGCAGGTCTCATCATGTACTTACAGACACTTCCCAGCTGCACGTCACATTCCAACTGGGACCTGCCCTCAGTTTGACAAGTTCAGGATTTCTCTTGCATTGAAGTTCTGCTGTAATTCTGAGAGTGAATACCAAAACCAGCACCTACGGCTCCAGAGAGTTCATACCATGGGAGAACAACAACTCACGGATGTGGGAACTCTGCCAGACCAAAACACACGACTCCAAGCTGGCCTCCAAGAAATGCAGTCCTTTCATCTGGACCATAACAACATGGACAAGTTAACTGAACACAGCAATCACATATCAACTTGCATTTACTCCTGGTTAAGTACGTATCCAACTCCAGGACTGGTTTTCCTTCTGAAAATGGCTTTGATGGTGGAACTTAGAGAGCATTACGAGCCTTGCAGGACTGCTTCAGAAATATGCCACTTCCAGTGGCATCCTGTGTCTGTGTGTGCCCCGAAGGAAGCAGAGGGACGCAAGAAGAGATCTCTCTTTTCTCATGAAAGGTGACCACCCCATCATCACATCACATGGTGCTTTCCACCACCCTCAGGCTCAGTTCTGGCTGTACAGGTATGCAGGGCTGTGCTCATTCCTCACCCCATGCCATGACTGTTTGGTGCCACGGGCTCTCAGTAGCACCAGCTGGAGGACCGCCATGCCCAGCTCTTCACATTGAGTGCACGTATGGTAAGAGAAGCCCGTGCTGATGATGATCATGATGCGGATGTGAGATACTGGACTATCTCTACTGTCCAAAACAAAGTTATTTCTGTGAGGATTGTTGTGTACCTCCTCTTAATTTTACCAATTTTTAACCAGAGCACCAATTTTCTCTACACATCTTCACTTACAAACAAGTCACTGAACCAAACTGTCACATTCACACCTCCTAGAGGAACAGTGGGAACAGAGAAGGGAGATGTATGCAGAGGCAGCGACAGCCTTGCCGAGCTGTGAGCACCCCCAGCTGAAGAAAGCGGCCTCGCTGGCTGTGTTGCTGGGACCTTTCCCATCCTCCCGCAGGACAGATCTTCACAGGGCAATGGGACAATGCCACACACCCAGGATGCTGTTCTGGGGCTGTCAGTGTCAGGCTCACCCTCCCTCCCGCTGCAGCCAGCAGAGTACTTTGTTCTGCAGCTCCTCTGTAACTCTCTGCCAAGTGGCTGCAAAAGAACTTTCTTGGGTTTGGTTATGTTTGGATCAAAGCTGACTGACTGTCGGCACCAACATTTTTTGTCATTCCTGTGCCTACGAATTGGCAGTTCTAATAAAATAAACTATTTTTTATCCTTGTATTTTTAAGTATAGCTCTTTTGAGTCTAGCAGAGCTCAGATAAACCCAAACACACAATTCTTTGCTGTTCAGCTGAGCTTTGCATTATCTACGCACACCGCGTGCTTGCTGTGAGTAGGCAGTACAGAGATCATTGTGGGCTGGAGAACTGGATCTCCCTCATCCTCTGTGTCATCATCTAGTTTGTTCTGCACTGTCACAGTAAGCAAGCTACAGCCTATGAAGTACAATTCATTGCACATTACCTCCACCTTTTGCTTTAAAGCATACCAAGGTCTCATTGACACAGAGCAAGAGTCCTGGTTTTGGCTGGAAAAAGAGATTTGTCTTCCTAGCGGCTGGTATGGTGCAACGTTATTGATTTAGGATGAGAATAATGCTGATAACACAGAGATGTTTTGGCTGTTGCAAAGCAGTGCTGCACGGAGCCATATCTCTGCCCGCAAGTTTTATGTTTTGCTTATTTTCTCACACATCCCACTATGGGGGAGTGAGCAAATGTCTGCGAGGGGCTCAGCTGCCCATCAGCTTAAGACACAACAGCAAGTAGCACCGGTCTCTGTCCAAAGATGGGATCTGGTTTCAGGAGAACAGAACAGCAAAGCCTCCAAGTGGATTTTTCTTATCAGGCCCCACTAGCACAGCCCAGCTTCTCATTGCATTTTCATCTGGACAAGTTGTGCAGATCTTATAGCATTTTGAACGGAAGCACAGTCTCAGCACATTCCATATTTCACATGAATGGTCTCTAAAGAGACAAGATTTCTCCAACTGTTATGATTTTACTGATCAGTCTCGTATTGCTTGCTCAGCCTTCCTTATGGTCCCTGTGATTTCATTGCTAGAGACAATAATCATTAGGCAAAAAATCCAAAGCACACAAATTGTTTTGCTATTTACATGTGTTAATGAAAATACAAGGAGGGAGGAGACAAGAGTTAATTGTAGTTTACATTTCATCAGATTATTGCTTCCATCATATCATGACTAATTCCCAACCAATAAAATGCAAACAATTGTGCTTCCCTGCTCACCATCCCCAATGACAGTGGTTTTTGGGTATTTTCACAGGCACTCCTGACTTCCCATAGTTCTGGGCTCCCTGTCACACTCCTGTTCTGAGCATGCTGTATCTTTCTATGCCACACCAAAATACTTCATCTTCTCTATCGACAACATCTAAAATCAGTGTCCTGCAACTGTGTATAGGCTTTGCACCACCAACTCTCTGGGTGCCTTCTGATACAGGGAAAAATAATTTAGCTTCATTTCTGCCAAATATTAGTGCTTAGGATCTGGAAATAAAATATGCATAACTCACAATTAGACAGTTACACAGTTACTATGTTAAAAGTTAAAATAATTCTTATCTCACATCACAAGATCTGGCCCAAGATTGCAGTTTTATGACTGTAGTCATACTACAGAAATCAACATCCACTCAGCCCATTGAGAGCTGAAATAAGGCTGAAGCAGGAGCACGTGACCTGAAGAACACTATTCTTGAAATCACTTCTCTCATCATTTAATGATCCTCAAGGTTGCTTCCATTCCAAGCCATTTGGTGTCAAGCCCTGAAGAGCACAATAACTCCAACTGGCAGATGAGGGGAAGAGCTAATTACAAGCTTTGGAGGGAAACACTGCGTGTACATGCCAACCAAACAGTTGGCTGAATTTTGTCAAGAAGACAGACTTTCATCTCTTCTGGGGTTTGGTGGTTGTTTTTTTTTTCTTCTCATTAAAAAGTAATAATTTTTAAAAGGTGGAATTTCTAACATATATTAGGTTTGGTACTAGATGTATCTACACAACAGCAAAATAAAGAGGTCTTATAACACAGCAGCAATCCTCTCACTTAAATACACTCAGCAACAGAAGAATGCTCAGGACAGTGCAGAAATTAACACCATGGAAATGTTTTATTATTAAAGCCCTATATTGAAAGAACAATAGAACTAGAATCACATAATAGAAAACTGGCACATAAAATTAAATCTCCACATGTCACTGCTGTCACACATCATAAAATAGTGATTTTACACTTTGATGCTCCTTTCTTAATACTCTTCTTGTGCTCTTAACAAAAGGTCTACATCTTCTTGGCTCTCCTCAGGCATTTTCTCCCTGCTTTTTTCTTGAAGGCAGAAATCATTACCTCCCTATCTCTTCTTACTGTTGCATGTTTCACAGCTGCATCCAAGTGCTTCACATCTGATGCCCAATTTGGTGGCAGCTGAGCTGGGACTTATGGTGACATCCAGACTCCTGAAGGTCTAGAAAACTTGAAGCCTTCTGCCCTCCCCATGACAGGCTCCTTCTTACACTCTACACATATTCTTACACTTAACACTTAGTAAGTCCCCAGTCTTTTTTTTTTTTTCTCTCTCTTTTTTTTTCACTCTTCATTTCTATAGTTGTAACCCAAATCCAGAGACTCCCGGCACGATACACATCTCACCTTCCATGGTCTTGTTGTCTAGCAAACTATCTCCCTATCAAAAAAGACTTTACCTCGCTTCCTTCCCTCCTGCCACCTGTTCTGCTCTCACCATTCCACCGTTCAGCTCCTCTCCTGACTCACACACAGCCATGCTTCCCCCGCAGCTTGCCAGCCACCAGGTTTGACCCAACCAGTGGAGCAGCTTCCATCTGGTGGCTGCTCAGGCCCAGCCACAGTGGCATGTGCTTACAAGCAGCACGCCTTCCTCTGCTCTTTGTCCTCTCACACAGCTGCTCCCACCTGTCTGTGCCATTACCTGCCCAGCATTCTTTGCCTTTCTTCGTGTTCACTGCTGCTCACTGATCCTGCTCCTCCTATTCAGTGCTGTCCTCTCTTCTCTGCAGCTGAAGCCATCCTCCTCCAAAGCTGCCTGCACCCAAGAAGTAGGACAGAGAGCATTCCCTCTTGCTGCCAGGGGCTGAACTGCTAGAGGAAATCTGTAGTGCCTCAGACAGGACTGTCTTCAGTGCCTTGCAAGCTTCCAAATGTGCTGAAGTGTTTTCTTCCCTTTCTGTCCAGAGATGCCCTGTCCCTGGAGGTGCCCTAGGCCAGGCTGGATGGGCCCTGGGCAGCCCGAACTGGTGTGGGCAGCCCTGCCCACTCAGGGCTTTGGAACTGGGTGAGCCTTGAGGCCCCTACACCAGCCTAAGTAATTCTGTGTCTCATTCTATGATTTTTCAATTACAGCATCGTTCAGGTTGGACAGAGCCTTTAAGGTCACCAAACCCAAACACCGCAGCACCACAACGCAACCGGTCCCAATCAGACTTTCACACTACGGATCTCAGAGGCACAAGCTCTACGAGCCCGGGTCACAGAACCCCGGGCGGGCAGCAGGAGCACCGAGTCCAGGAGCACCGGGCAAGCAGGGGCTGCTTTTTCCAGGCCATGAGAGGCAGGCAGCCGCCCAGGTCAAGGAAACCCAAGGAGGACTGGGAGTGACTGACACAAAGCGAAGACAAACGGCGGGGGAAACCGAGGCGACCAAAGCGTGAGGGCGGGCACCGGGCGGGGCGGGGCCACTGCCTCCGCGCCGCCGCTGCTCGGCTGCGCGTAGGGGGGCAAGGGCGTTCGGGAAGAGGAGTCGGCGGACAACGACCACTGCTCGCGGGTCGGCGGGGTAAGGACAGGCAGGCACGTCGGAGCTCGCTTGCTTGCCTGCTTGCTTGCTTGCTTGCTTTCCGGCCCCTGCCCGCACCTGCTCCGCTGTGCGGTGCGTGCGGCCGCCGCGTGCCGCCATGGCGGGGTGCGGGCAGCGCTCCGGGCAGCGAGCGGCGGGAGGGGGAAGGGGAAGGGAAGGGGGAGAGAGGGAGCGAAGATGGCGGGCGGTGGTCCCCGCGCTGAGGGGCGGCGGCGGCGGCGGGCAGGGGTGCTCGGGATGCTCTGTGCGGGGCTCTCTTCAGCCCCGGCCCTCGGGGTGCGGTCCTTCTCCCGCCGGCCCCTCGGAGGTCAGCCTGCACGGGGACTTCCCCTGGGATGGTGCTTTTCGCTGACAGAGTGAAGCTTGGTTGCCTGTTTGTGGCTTGTTGCCCCAGGGCAACCTCGAGAAACTCGTGTAAAGAGGCTCTGGGATGCTTTGGGGGATCGCGCGTTTTCCTGATGGTCACGAATGTATGGTCTCGAAGGACTAAGTCTCCCTGCCTCTGCTTTTTGTCGCTTGGTGCCCATCACCTTCCGTCTAGAAGCTGTCGTGAAGTACTGTGCCTCGCTGCCTACCAGAATAAATTCGGACTGTGGCTTTAGTGTGCGTGCCCATCACCTTCCGTCTAGAAGCTGTCGTGAAGTACTGTGCCTCGCTGCCTACCAGAATAAATTCGGACTGTGGCTTTAGTGTGCGTGCCCATCACCTTCCGTCTAGAAGCTGTCGTGAAGTACTGTGCCTCGCTGCCTACCAGAATAAATTCGGACTGTGGCTTTAGTGTGCGTGGGCCTCAGCTCCCTCTTGCATCTCCCTGGTCTCCCTACAGGTGCTCCAGAAGACGAGAGCTGCTTTACCCCAGCTCCTGTGTGTGCCGTGTCACATAAGCAGCATCCCACCACCAGAACTCTGCAGAGCTCTTCTTAAATCTGGTCCTGTCCTTGTTTTCTGTATCGCACTCAGCCCATCAGCTGCTAAACTCCACCTTGCAAGCTCCTGTCTGTGGTCATGCAGCTTCTCCTTGTGTCAGTGTCAGGGCACCATCCCAGCCAAAGAGGGGAGAGGTGGCTGCTTGTAGATCAGTTTGTATTCTAGCTGTTTTTCTCTTATAGCCTGCTGGGGTCGTGTTGGCAGCTTCTTCAGGGACCATAGCTGGTGTGAGATAGAATCCCTGCCGGTCTGTGGTGAGAAGGATTCCTTGTACACATGTGTCTGAAGACTGGCAGAGATATCCTGCTTTCTGAAGTGTCCCTCTGCAGTTGTTTCCCAGCACTTCTCCAGATGCTTGTATTGTCCCACCTGTAACACAGAGATAGTAACACAGTGTTAGCCTTATTCCATGAGCTGAGTTTTGTCAGCTCACATAGACAGGGTTTCTTTCTGTTGTATCTGCTGGCTGCTAAGAGGTCTTTGTGCATAGGTCATAAACTTTGGAAACCCTTCTGTTGGGATGTCAGAGTTGTATGCTATTTGAGGTCAGAACAATGTCAGGCACTAATTAGAGGCTGCATATGTATGAGAGCAAATAGGCCTCTCAGAACTTGTTAGCACTTGTATCTTTAATGCTACTTGAAGGTAGGAAACTGGACGTCTATCCAATCAGGCTAGTTGGCATTTACACCCAGCTTTACGCACAAGTAATTAAGACATCAGAGGTAGCAAGGTGCACGGGAATAAGGTGGTAAACTCCAGCTTACCTTAGGCTGGCCAGCTGTGCTCGCAGAAGAGTGCTTCTGCTGCCCTTGAAGCTAAGGTTCTATCTGGGGGAAAAGTTGTGATATGATAAAGAGCAGAAAATGTGATGGGTGCAGACACACGCATGAATGGAAAAGGAAGTTAGTCACAAGGAGGGTAGAGATGGAATACAGAGCCCATTAAGAGTTTTCATGTGAGAGTTATACTGAATAAAGTTGAGAAGACATCCCTCCAGATAGCTTGTCCTCTTAGGATTCATGGTTTAATTTGTAATCTGAATTAAAAAGTAATAATCCAAGAATGGCAGTGGTAATTTCCCAGCAGGACATCAAAAATAAGAAGTATGGGAGGAAAAGATTTAAAAGAAAACTGAAACAGAACATGTTTCTGTTGTGGATGAACACTATTTAAAGTAGTTGCATAGTTCTGATCCTTCTGAAAAAAAATTTGTAACTTCTGCAAGGAATAGCAGGAATGAGGCCTATTGTACGAAACACAGTGCAGAAAGACTTGTGTGCTGCTTGAGGACCTGCAGTAGAAGATCCAGTAACTAAATTGCTTGTGTCTGTGTTTATCCCTTTCTTTAAATGGGACCCTGCTCCTATGAGTCTGTAGTGACTCAGTGTATTGCCTTGTAGTGCAGACAGATAATTAGATAATTATGTATATAAGTGACTACTGGGTTTTATGGTTCTGTTTTATTTTCATCCCAGTGAGGCACTGCAGTTACTGGGAAGCAATACAGTTTGCTGTGGCTGACACATGTTCAACAGTTTGCTTCCAGAAATCACGGAATACTTTGTTTTTCTTGTGGAATGACTTCTGTTGAGGCATGTGTAAGGAGGAGTTGATCTGGCTTGACATGTAGCTTCCAGTTGTCTGAACTCAGTGCAGGGCAGTGGAAGCTGGTAGAAGAAGGGCTGATGGTTAACTAACTAACAACTAACTAACATTCCCCGTTTCCATCTGTGACAAGCTGCTCTGGTAGCTACATCCTTTGTGATATTTCCAAGTCATAAGCAAAGAAGACCTACTTGGGAGTCTGTTGGTGTGCAGAAGAAAGCAATTAAAACACTGCAGTGCGCGCTCACCTGAGTGCCTCCTGCTGTCAGTGAGGGGCAAGTTTTACCATGGTGTGTCTGGTCTTGCTGTTTTCCAGTCTGAACTTCTCTTTGCTTTCAGGTAACTCCGTGTGCAGAGGATTGCCGCTGTGATTGCAGTTATTGTTCTGATCCCTGTGTCAGAGCAGTACTAACTTCCTTGTTAGTAACATCAGAAATTAAATTTTTCTAGAGCTCACTGAATAGCACTCTGTCCTGATTTTCAGAAGGGCTTTCCCTGCCCCTGGTATGTCCACATCAGCAGATTGGTTGTTTGTATGCACAAAACTACTACTGACCTCAGCACTGGTCTCTGTTCTTTTTTGCTTCTGAATCTGGGCTGCAATGGGCCGATAGGCTCAAAGCTTTCTGGGACCACCTTTGTTATTCTTTTTAAGGCTTTCTTGGAGCACAGACAAAAGGTTTGGGAACAGGGGAAGTTAAGTTGAAAGGAAGTGTGGGAGCAACATTCTTAGCAGCTCTGACTACGGGATAGGATCAGTGAAACTTGGAGTACAATCTTTTGCATATGTTTTTTTTGTTGTTGTTGTTGTTTTTTCCCCCCCCTACAGAATAAAACCAAAAATCCTCCATGTACTTGCTCATGTAGTTATGTAGGACAGGAAGCTGACAGGAGAGAAGCTGAGAACTCTCTCGTGCCTCTGAAAGGATAAACAAGATTTATGTGCTCTGAAAAGGTAGGTGTTACTATGATTTGTGTGTTGGAAGATTTGCTTGGTAAAAAGCCTGGTAGTTATCTATACCCAGTTGCATTTGGGTTCCTTCTTTCAATAGTTCTCCTTTCCTACTCTTTACTACAGAAATTTTGCCTAGCTTTCTTCAAGGGTAAAGTTAGCCTCTCTTTGTTCCAAACGTTCACACTTTGATATTAATGTCCTGTTAATCATACAACTGTGTTTCCAAAGACACAGTTCGTTGAGTCGTACATCAGCAGTTGTGTTGTTTTCAGTTTGTCTGTAACTGGCCTGTCATCTGTATTCAAGGGCAGCAGACTTAATCAGGCCCTTTATTCTGTAACAAAGCACAAAACAGAAAATGCACCAAGAGCTTGCAATACCAGTAGGCTGAGTAACAAATGTAGCAGTAAAAATTACAATATAATTCATCCTGCGATTTTTTTTTCTTCTTTTGACTTTCTGTTTGTCTTTTTCTTTCTCCCATATTTTCACGTTCACAGGTCTACCGTAGATTTCTGCTATTGAATGCTAACAGGAAAAAAAAATAACGCATCATTTTGAGGACATTCAGTTGTAATGTATTCAGTGACCATTCCTGTACCAGGAGATGAAGGAAATAATGGACAACATAAGAAAGCTACTTTTTTCCTTTTTCTTTTTGGGGCCATACTACTCTGTGGTGGATTCCTGCTTTCAGTTTTTACCCTACAGTCATGTCCTTTTGAAACCCTCAGTGACTGTAGTGGGGTCCTGAAGGCTTCTGGGCCTGTGCTAGCTGTAACTGGATTGCTTTGCATTTTAATCGCAAGATCAAGGGCCAGGCTTTATATAAGCCAAAGACAGTTGCAAAATGAGCAAATGTGTAGCCTTTTTTTCGGTCGAGGAAACTGTCAGTTTGCCCAGTTTCTCATCTTTGGATTCCTGTTTTTGACAAGTGGAATGCTAATTAGCATCCTGGGCATTTGGGTCCCTGGCTGCAGCCCTGGTTGGCCTAGTATACAACTCAACCAGACTAGCAGTTCTGATCTGGACCTCCAGGGCTGTGGATTCCTGTCATTTCAAATCTTGGGGCCTTTGATAGTGCTTACTGGGTTGTGTTTCTTCGTGATAGCTCATGTTAAAAAGAAGCAAAACTTAAATCTTAATGAAGAACCTTTGGAAAATGAAGAACATCCTCAGAGCCCTGAATCTTTTCAAGTTACACTAGGTGAGTAAATAATGTGAGAACTTTTAAACTTTGTAGTCATCAGGGATCTACCTCTGAGCTTTACTTGTTTGGGCAGTAAACATGTTGGTTCTGTCATCTGCCACCAGACAAGCCAGTGGGAAGGTTGCTTTGCCTTGGACATTTTCTGTGTGATCACTTCAGTTGCCTTTCTCTCAAGGAGAAAACCTTTCTTTTGGCAGCATCTAATTGTCTGTGTGAACGGAATCACATAAAGTGGGACAAATGAGTCCAGTTTCACTTCCTTTCCCAGAAATTGTTACTGACACTGCTAATCACATCTCATGGTTCCTTCCTTTCATAATTCCACTATGAAGAGTAAAACTGGAAGGTTAAGAATGGGGACTTAATGGCAGTCACCACTGTGCCAGAACATGTTCCTGCCTGACTCAGCATCTGTTGTGTTCTGTGACTTGTCAGTACAAATTACAAATTAAAAAAAGAGGTGCCGGGCAATAATGAATGTTTATATGAATTATTCAAGCTCAGTGACTGATACAAATTTTATTTTTAAAAAACAAAAATGGAAGCTCCTCTGATATACAAAATTGAAATTGACAGATAAGCAACACAGTACACTTAAAACTGAATTATTTATCTGTAGTTTTGTGGTACTCATGTTAGTAGTGTGCCTGAATAATTTGGTAGAGAAACTGTCAAAGCATTCAAAATCACAGAATCATAGCAGTTGGAAGGGACCTCAGGGGACCACATAGTCCACCCCCCTTCTAAAGTAGGTTCTTTACAGTAGGATGCATGTGAAAGTGCCCAGGTGGGTTTAAAATATGTCCAGAGAAGACGACTTCACAACCTCTCTGGACAACTTGTTCCAGTGCTCTGTTTCCCTCAAAATAAGGGATTTTTTCCACATGTTCACATGGAACTTCCCATGTTCTAGTTTGTACTCATTGTCCCATCACTTGGTACCTCCAAAAAGTGGATGGGCCTATCCACTTGACCCCCCCTCTCCCTTCCTTTAGATATTTATAAGCACTGATAAGATCCCCTCTCAGTCTTCTCTTCTCAAGGCTGAACACCCACAGATCTCTCAGTCTTTCCTCATAATAAAGATGCTCCTGGCCTCAGCCATCTTTCCAGCCCTCAGCTGGACTCTTTCCCTGTCTTTCTTGAACTGAGAAGCCCAGACCTGGACACAGTACTCTAGATGTGGCCTCACCAGGACATCGTAGAGAGGGAACATCAGTTCCTTCAGTGTGCCAGCCACACTCTTTTAATGCACCGCACGATGCCGTTGGCCTTCTTGGCCACAGGGGCACACACTACTGGCTCATGGCCAGTCTGTTCACCAGGACTCCAAGTCCTTCTCTGCAGAGCTCCTCTTCAGCAGGTCATCCCCTAACCTGTTCAGATGCATGTGGTTATTCCTCCCCAGATGCAGGACTCAATGCTTGCCCTTGTGGAATTCCATTAGATTCCTTTCTGCCCAGCTCTCCAGCCTGCCCAGGTCTTGGTGAATGACAGCACAGCCTTCTGTTGTGTCAGCCACTCCTCCCAGCTTTGTTTCATCAGCAAACTTGCTGAGAGTCCACTCTATTTGCTCACCCAGGTCTCTGATGAAGATGTTCAATATGTACTCAGTAATCAGGGTTATCCATACCTCAAATGTTTTTTATTCTATCCATATCTAATTCAGTGATATACTTACAAAACTCCTGTTTAAGATACATAAGGAAAAACCAAGTACTCGCCTGCCCTTAAGTTAACACCAGCAGAAACTGTGATATTTGTACTTGCTGTTTCTGAGGACAGTCAACACTGAAGAGATTTGTCTCTTAGCTAGATGGGTCACTTCCTCCCACCTAGTGGTATTTTCAGAATGAAAAATGAAATACTCCTTTTATGATTATGCTGCTTTTTAGTTTCTTTGTTTTTTGTAGTCCTGATTTAGAATGTAACTTCTGTGTACTTCTGTATTGCAGAGTATAACAGACCTTTATGTAGGATCGTTGCTTTTTATCTTAAAAGGTGGACAAGTACCGATACCATAATTCCAAAGGAAGGAAATATTCTGAGATGCTGTTAAAATATATAGGGGAGCTCGGTTTTCAGAGGTAGTAATTGGTTTTTCTTTTATATAGGTGATGCTGTGTTGATGTTCCCACCTCCACCACCACCTTATTTTGCTGACCCTCTGTGTCCACCTGTGACACACTGTCTTACGTCGAGTGGTTTGCTTACAAGCAGAAATCCTCCACCATACCACTCTGTATTCAGTGATGGGTAAGACTGTTTGTTGTTTGTTTTGTTGTTGTTTGTTTGTTTTAAATCTGAGCTGGTTTTACAAGGTATCCAAGACAGAGTTAACAGTGATTATGTAAGAACACAATGCTAGACACTACGAAGTTTTCTGTTACATCACTGAACTTCCTTCAGATACTTCGCTTTACTGGCATTGAAATATCCTAGTGTAAAAGGGGAATCACACTTCATCATATCTTCCACAAGAGTTTAGCTTTACAGGTTTGTTACTGGAAGGGATGTCTGATGATATTTTATGGTTTTGGGTTTTTTTTTAAAGCCTTAAATCTGTGGCCTTATTTAGATATTGCTGGATTGGAGTTCTTCCACAGAATGTCTGAGGGAAGGGTCTCCTCGCAGCAGTGCCCCAGTGACATGATATCCTTGCTGCTAGATCTTAGGGAGCCTCTGTAGAACCAGTGCATTTCATGATACCTATCCAGACTCCCTGTGACACTGGGAGTGCTACTTTAGTTTGTGTCCTGTTCTCTTTGTGACTCTTCTGGAAAGGTCTGTGCTGGCTTTCCATGATCATGCAGTGACAGTGTGGTGCAATACTGTGGGAGAAGAGCAGAGAAGGTTTCAGGGAGCTTAATGGGGAGGTTGCAAACCCAGCTTCATCTCAAGATGAAGATGGCTGCCCCATGCAGCTGCTTTTGCACGCGCTGAGTGTAGTTGACCACTAAGCTTAATGCAGCAAGATTTTCTGACTGAAGAGGTTTACATCATAAGAATTTGCAGGGATATCTCCCTGTGGGATCCAAGCAATGGGTGAAAGAGGTTACATACCAGAGGTAGATAAGGTCAGGAACTAGATACCAATGTCCCTAGAGCCCTCAGCTTATTTTCTTGCTCTTAATGATTCAGAATTAAGTAGGCTTTATCCTTTGGGAGGTTTATTGTGAGTTTTTTAGAAATTGTTTGTCAGGATGTCCTTAGTCTACTAAGTATCATGTGAAGCACTGTCACTGCAGCAAGAACCCCAGACTGCTTAGCTGGGTAGTAGCTACAGGGTCATTTCTGTAATAGCTTTCCACTATACTCCAGAATCTTCTGCTCACATGAGGTGGTAAATTCCACAAGCAGCCATACCAGCTGTGTGCCTCATGTCAGTACTTCAGAATTCTATCATCTTCCTCTCAAAACAAGCGAACACAAACTCAAAGACCTAAATGCCATAGGAGGAGGTTTGTGTTAGCAATGGTGCATACTCCTGTTATCATACTATTAGAATCCATGTTTGTGCTTTTCTACTGTAAATACACGCAAAACTTCAGTGCTGTTACTGAAGGTGAGGTGACTATGCTGTGTTACTGTTCCTCATGCAGAATTGTTGGGCGTACAATTGTACACACAGGTATGACTGGGCTCTGGAATTAAAACATAAAGGACGAGTTCTTTGCTTTTCTCTAAGGTGAGATGAGGAAAGTACCCAAAAAAGTGCTGGTGCAATTGGTTGAGATCCAGTTGTAATGGTCAGAGGAAGATTGTGAGTACGACTGCTCACTTTGACATCCATTGTAAGCTTAATCATTGTGGCGTCCAGTTACTTCTGATTCTCTATCTCCGAAAAGCAGTGCAATTCCTTATGTCTAATGCATTGCTGGAAAGATTACAAAAATTTCAAGTTACCTGTAGTTTAAGATCCTGGACAGCTAAGAATTTTTATTTTAATTAACCAGTTCTAAGTCTAGTGACCATTTTTCAAAGAGAGGACAAGAAAAGATTGTGGTAGACTATAAAAATGAAGATGCATTAGAAGCAAGGTTTCAGAGGCTTTAATAACATTGCCCTGCTAGAAGCAGCTAATACCTAGAAGTACTAAATGATGTGAATTGGAAGAGAGCTTGTTTGCTCTCTCCTGCTGAAATAATAGGATTTTTAAGTCATAAAATAGCACGTAGTATGAAATTCTAATGCCTATGTAAGTTCTTTGTTCCAGGGATTTCTAGGAGTTGTGAGTTTGTATACGTTCATCTAAGTCAAGAGTAAATTTCACTTGCTATAGAACTATATTAATGCACAATTTTCTGTTTTATAGAGCACAGCTTACAGATGATGAAAGAACGGTTGCTGTTAGAGACGACGAGACTATATATACCATTTCTGGGTGTAGTTCACCTTTGCGTATCTCCCCAGTGAGGTTTTTCTCCTCTGAACCACCTCCAGACTATGAAGAAAAAGCATCAGTAGAAAGTAATGAATATTCCCTTTCTTCTTCTCTTTCATCTTTTTCCTTAGTGACTTCTGACACCAGCTCATAGATGGCTGTCAGATAGACTGCATTTTCAGATTAAATTGTACACTCAGATTTATGATCTTTAAATTTATTTACATTTTCTAATAAAATGAGTAATACTAGCTTTGTCTGTTCTTTCATTAACAAGAATAAATGATGAGTTTGGGTCTTAAGAAATATGAGATAATGCTGGGCTTCTGATGAGTAGTAAGAAGGGATTCAGCTCACTACAAGGATGTTAAGTGTTCATCTTGTTCTGTTCTACAATTTCACTTTCTACATTTAGTCCTTTATATAATGGAGGCAGTAAGTTGAAACTTTTTTTGCTTATTTTATTTAAACCTAGTTGGAGTAGAAAGTATAACTATAACTGGAGTTTTAGTTAAACCTGCCCAGAGTTTCAAAGGTGAAGTCATTAGGAAGTCTTTTTATTTTTGTATTACTTTGTGGAAAGTACTTGTCTGCAGTTACTGACTTCATATGTTCTTTGAGAGCTTCAGTGATAGGGATCTTAAAATATGGAACATCACAAGATGGGAAGCTAATATGTTATGGAGAGCTTAGGTGATTACTTCTTGGTCTGCTGTGAATACTGCATGGCTTAATTCAGACCCTCTCTGGCCCTTATGTAAGTATAATTCCCACAAAAATCAGTTTTATCCAGCAGAAGAGTCCTGTGGCAACACTGTGGTTAGTTAACAGTCTAACAGTTTAACTCTGGTAATGGCTCATTTTAGGGAGATTGTACTAATGTTGTGTATTGTTTGTGGTTTATACAAGCAATACCAATTAACTTTGAGAATGAGATCTACTTAATAACAGTATTTTCCGGGAGCAAACATTATTTACCAGCTAATGCAAGTGATGCTATTTAATGGAAATGCATACAGCATTTGTTCACAGCTGCTGAAACATTTCCTACACTTCCCTGTTTTTCTTTTTGTTTTGGCTCATCCATACCCATGTGGCTCCATTAAGTTAGTGGTCGCTGCTTGCCTTCACCACGAATTGACAAGAAGCTGCAGGTCCATTTTAGATGTATGTACCTGTTCCCAGATTGAAGGATATGCTTGTAGGAGACGAGGATAACTAGAAGGAACTGAGCTGCTGCTGGCTTTTGGTGCGCTGTGACTTCCTGTGAAGTCTGTTACAATCTCCCAGTTTGAGGAAAAACTGGCCTGACTCTGTACCCAGAAACTGAAGGTGACAAAGCTACTATTTCTGCTAGATTCAGAAGGAACTTGTAGCAGTGTCAGAGCACCCCACAGAAGTGGACTGTCTTCAGCTGAGTCCCTGAACATCTGCATGCTACAGGACCTTAACTGCAGCAGGACTTGTTTCCTGTCATAATGAATTCAAGGAACAGAACACTTAAGTTTTGAATTAATCAGATTCTTCCCTGTGCCTAGGAAAAGGATTTAGTTGTCTTGTATTCTGTATGAATGTGTTTTTCACCAGCAGTACTACAGAGAGATGTTTAGTAACTTCTGCATTTGACCATTTATTTCTACTTCTGTGTTATTCTCTGTCTTGCTTCAGCAGCAATTTTGCAGCAACATGTAGATACAAACTGATCAGTGACATGGAGCTACATTCAGTCAGCAGTAGAGCTGAGAACCAGCTAGTGGTGAGGGAGGTATACCTAACTAGCAAAGGAGCTGAGAGACTTACACATGCATAGTAATGAGCAAGCATGGACAGGAGTGTGCGGGGGCCGATTAAACAGGCACATCTCAGCCATAGGAAATGTCCATGTGAAGAAGAGCCACAAAGCCAGCAAGATTTTTGTCCTTTCTTCTTTCCCTCAGTGTTTTTATGCAGTGAGCTTTTCGAGGATGCTGTTTCTTGGATGCCTTTTCAATCTTTTAATTTTTTTTATTTAATTTGTGTTTCAAACCCAGTTTTTAACAGTGGTGCCTATTGCCCTGCTCCTTTATATGCATGTGCCTGTATATAAAACCTTGTGTGTGTCAAAGCAGCTTGTCTCTGGATCTGTCATGCTATTTTATAGCAAATGTAGAAGCCGAGGTGTTTTGCTTTATGGATCATATGCAAGCAAAAACCCATGTTGGCTTTTTCCTGTTGTTAGGTACAAATGAACACTAATTTTCTGTTGAGGTTGAAAGTCAAAGAGTGCTTAATCAAGTACAAAAATATATCTTTAATTATGTCATAATCCTTTTCTTTCTTCCTTTAGGAAAAAAAAAATAATAGGCACATCTGATTTCTAACTGTAAAGGTATTAGTCTGCAATTAGCTCAATCATGTTTTCACACAACGTATCAAAGAGATCAGGCACATCAAGAAAAAATGATGACTCTGAGCAGAGTCCTCCGGATGTGAAACGTAGTATTACTCCTTTTCTTCATAGTTACTGTGCTTTGATCTTCTACTGCAGATTCTCCTCTGTGGTTCACTTAATTTCTGAAAGCTGGGCTTCAAAGAAAGCTGTTGGCCTAGCTCCTCAGTGTCAGCTGAATACACCTGAATTTCCTGTGTGATGGATTTTCTTTCTCTTTAAAATGAGACTTGAAAACAGAATTTTCTTATCTATCCTAGGAAGGATGGCCACTAAATAATTCATCTTACAGCTGTGCAAGCACCTTCTATTTTTGAGTTGAATGGTCATTCCTTTCAAATTCACTGGGTGTGCTGAGTGCATCTCCATGACTTGATCTCAACACTGACAGCTATCAAAGCCACCAGGGCAGGAGTATTTGCTTACTGCATTGTCAAAACTTATTTCAGCAAGGTCAGAAAATGTGAGAAAAAGGCTGGCAGATCTGTATCCAGCACTGATGACCACCACTGCATGAACTTTAGTGGGAGGAATTTTTTGATGTGGGGAGTATGTGTAAGAAAGGAAGCAACACCTTGTAGAACTATAAAAGCAGCTTAAAATAATACAGAACAGCAATTTTATTGAGGAAGTCACTTACTTTATTGTCACAGTAGTGATGTTATAACCCCCTTAATGCATTAAGGTTAGCTTAGGTGCTTGACATGCAAATTCTAGCAAGCAAATCCAGTTGGTTACTGATTCATGTGTACTTAAACAGGTGAAGTGGGAGGTAAGGACTGCTTACCCTCTCTAAGTGAAGTTAAGGTCTGTTTGCACTGTCATTGCTTAGCTTTTGCTTAAGCATTTGCTTAACTGGATCAATACAACCCTTTGGATGTGAGAAGGATTCACAAATAGCTAAAGGGATAACTTTCCAAGGATAAGTCTTTCAACCTGTGTCATCAGCACCCAGAAAGTCTGAAAACAATCTCATCTGTAAAACTGAAATTACACTGATTTTTTTTAATGGTGGCATGTAATGATAGCCCTGTCCTTGACCTCTGTCATTTATAGCACCATATCCTGCTATCCCTTTTTCATCCTACCTCTTAAGGTCAGTGTTCATGGGTCGCATCTGAGTCCAGGCAGACATCTCTGTCAATACTTCCATGTTTCTGCAGTTGATGTGTTAGCCTTCACCTAGACCTGTGCTCTCTCTTCAACATACATACATATATCCATGTGTTTGTGTACAGAAACACCTTTTATTTGGTTGGCCATCTGGCATGACAGCATTCCCTGGGAGATGTAAACCCCCCCTGTAGATTGAAACTACTGTGGACAGCTGGCTGAACTGGATCTGTTTGGCATGTTTCAGCACTGGGGCAGGCCACGTGAGGCTCACTTATGATTAAGTGATAGTCTAACATGTAATTTGTGTTTTTCACTGATTGCCAAGTACAGCCTCACTTCTCTAGGAAAAAAAATTATTTTGGTCCAACCACCAGCTCTTTAGCCTTACTGCAGTTGAAAATGTATGTATTTTTTATGTACTATGTATTTTGTGCCTTCTCTTTTAAAAGCTCTTTCAAAATAAAGCTTAGCTTTTTTCTGTGGCATCTTCTAGAAATTCTATAGTTAAGTCCCTGATTCTATGTGAGAAATGTAAGAAAATAAATCCTTGCTGTGACAGGCTAATAATGTGAACAACCACTCAAGAGCTGATAGCAGATAGAGAGGAGAAAGGGAAGATGACCTGAGGACCCATCAGTATTTGTTAGGAAGACTCTTGAAATGGGTTGGAGAATCAAGAAGGTAGAGGACGCTGCAGAAAAACTTCTTCCCACAGCGAGCACTGCAGGGGAAGGCAGTTTTGTAGAAGGACAAAAACCAAAGCAATGGCTGAGTTCAGGAGTAAGGTCCCTGAAGCAGACTGGAGTATTGCTGCAGTGAAATCTGAAAACAGTCCATTTTGAAAACGGATCCTGGAGCCAGACTTGGAGTTAGCTGAAGATAAAGGAGATCTAGTCTTTCATTTCTCTGCTTGATGATACTGAGAGTAATATTCTGCATGATGCTCTTCTGTAATTAAATCAAAAGGATTTTAGAAAGCATACTCAAACCTGTTTCCTGGGTTTCACCAGACCATTTTCACCACCATTCATTAAGCAGATATTCCAGTTAAAAAAGGTATGTTTAGTAAATCGTCTGTAACTAAGTTCCCAGAATATCCACTTACTTGGAAAAGGAAAGTATTGGCCTTAAAAAATCAATAATATGATTTAGTAATTTCTTAAGACCTTGACAGCTGCCTGAATGCAGCTTTGGCACTCTCCGGGGAAACAGGGAAAAATGTGGGGAGGGTTAGAAAAAAATTCTATTTCATAAGCAAAGAGATGGCTCATTTACAAGGAAAAGTGAAATTTTCCTTTAGATCTTCGTGTACCAAGCATCCCATTGTCAAAGCTGAAGTGACAGTCAGTCTTGGAAGAAATCATTCATTCTCCAGCTTTGCTGTGCACATCCTCAGCAAATAATACGCCATGCCCTAGGCCACAGGCAAGGAACATAACCCATGGGACGTTGCTGGACAGAAGACATCTGACTGCAGAAAGCATCTGAGAACCAATCCACAGGCCCAAAGAGGGGCTCCAGGACAACTCTGTTGCAAATGACAGTTGCAGAGTTCTTGAACGATTTAAGGAGGAGTGTGTTACTACATCTCTGCATACTATCAGACAGTGATCGTAATAGACTGATTTAAGGAGGATGTTGGAAAACTTGGAAGATTAAGCAAACAGAGGCAAGAATGATTCATGGTATGGAAAAAGCTGACTCACAGAGAGCAGTAACAGAGGTTCATTGCACTTATTTTACCAAATATAAGGTTAAAGATTATTTCAGTTTTAGCTATAATTAACAGTACAATTATGGCTTATCTAATATTTCAGCAGTTTCTAATGTGGTTGTAGTTTGCACTGCACTGCAAACCCTGACCCTTTCCTGAAGTCCTGACCTGGTACTGGGAGAAGGACAGGTCTGTGATCTTGTCAGAAATTCTATTGGCACCCTCAGTAATAGAAGAGCCATAATAATGCCTCTGGAAATTTCCCAGACATTTTAAGGGAATTCAGCATTAATATTTCTCAGGATCTCTCTGCTGACAAATGAGAAGAGAAAGACACATCAGTAACTGTACTCAGCGTCTGTTTGGAAAGTTTTGGTGAGCAGTCACGTTCAGAACTAATCTTAAAGCGTAGTAGACTGAAGGCACATTTATTAGTTTTGAAGAAGCAATCTGAAAGAAGGTGAGTTTTCTAGGGCTATTTTTATTCCATAAACCTCAGGATAAGCTCGCTTCCCCAGAGCTGCTGGTAGCAGGAAATGGCATTATACTTTCTACCTCCTGAGGAGTAATCTCTGTACTGCATGTGCTTCCCTTCTATGCTAATCAAAACAGATGGAGTAGTGGAAGATTTTTCCTCCGTAAGGAATTATGCAGAAATGTTCTACCAGAACACTCTGGCAGCAATCACTTTTGTCTGAAATCATTAGGAAACAGAAAGTCTCAGCTTTCACTTCATCCCTCTGTTTAATATATGGGTGATAGGTAAGTAATTCTGGTGCTTTCTTGCTTAGAGCTCCATCCTGCTGTGATATTTACTGTAGTGGGAGAATATGGGAACATGCTTCTGCTCACAGTACAGGTATTTGCAGGATGCAAAACCGCTGCCCCAGGACACTGCATTATCCTGTCATTATTGCAGTGCCAGCTTCGGTCATGATGGCCCAAGTATTCAGGAAAAAGGCAGGATATACCAGCTACACAATGCTGTTGGAAGGGGATTCCAACTAATAAAATAATTTTGGAGAAAAATTAATATTCTGGGTATTTATGAATACAATGTTTATGCTACAGGTCAAGATCCCTTCCTCTGACACATTACATGAGACATTTTCCCATAGTTACAGTGTATGTGGGCTTTACTCTGTCTAAACTCTGAGGAAGGCGTGGCGATTCCCAAACAAAAAAATGTCCACAATTAAAGGGAAATTACAGAGTAATTACACTACCTTAAAGACAACCTTGGCTCTTGCTAGAGGTAAAGAACATTTATCCCACAACCAGCAGTTTCTGCAGACTTTTCAGCACCCTAATCTTGCTTACCCCCACTTCCCCACCACACCCTCTCTGCAAACTCTCAATAAGCTTCCTTTGATATTTGTATAAACCACAGAAGCTCTGCACTGCAGGACTAGCTGCAGCATGGTCCGGACATGGCTGTAACCACTACTCTTCACAGTGCTCTGAAGTGCGGCAGCAAAGGCCACATATCTTCCTGCAGACCTGGGCTGCAAATTGATGGCTGGAGGAGAGTGAGTGAGGCACCGCGCTGCTGTGGAGTAATGTATGCTGTCCATATGTTGGATGCATTGGCTGGCAGGGGGCCCAGGATAAGCTGCAGGGACCTCAGCGTCCTTTCTGTCCCATCTGGCACAGCCAGGGTGAGGAAGTATTCGTGGGCGCCAAATTGAAGAAGGGGATAAACAAGAAGATATGTAGCCATGCAAGAGTGAAGCTGTTTCGGAAGCAATGGTGGTAAAGCAAGAAGTCTTTAGTGGTCACTTCAGGCTCCACTTCCCAGACCTTTATTCTCATAAGCAAAGTTTATTCTTTCACATGATGGACTCTGTTAACCATACACGCAGAGTGTCCTTGTATAATTAACCCGAACCTTCGACTTTTAATGCTCTGCAGAGTACCTTGCACACCCCTTTCTACTGAGAAAGATTCATGATACTTGGTGATGGAGCAGAACAACAGCAATGTAGAGGATTTCTCCCTGAATGTGTTTTCTGTCACTCCTTACCCACCAAGCCGGTCTGATGCCCTGGTGTCAGATGGGGACAAAGCTGGTGCCACTCTGCTTTTCTCAGGTGTGTTCTTGGGACTGGTGGGGATCACATTCACCGTGATGGGGTGGATAAAGTACGATGGCCTTACTCACCTGGAATGGACTCAATTGCTAGGGCCTATCCTGCTTTCTGTCGGAGTAACTTTTATCCTGATTGCTGTTTGCAAATTTAACATGCTTACATGCAAGCCCTGCAAAGAAAGAGAGGAGAACATGCTAGACATCGACCAGGGCACAAGCGGACAGTCCTTCGTGTTCACCGGCATCAACCAGCCCATAACTTTCCACGGTGCCACTGTGGTGCAGTACATCCCCCCGCCTTACCCAGCACAGGACGGCGTGGCCACCAGCCCTGGCTACCTGCACCCTGTGCTCAGCTGCTGCGGGGCTGCCTCCCCTGGGGTCTCGCCCATCCCCAGCCCCAGTTCTGCTCACTTCTGCCCTGCTTACTCTCTGGACAACCCCGCTTTCACCTGGGACGAGAGTTGTGCCAGTTACGCAGAGAACATGCGGAACCACAGGTACATCTTCTGAAAAGTCTTATCATGGTTGGTCTGTGTGTTTTTTAAAGTGTTAAGTATGCCATCAAAACAAAAGGTGCATCCCGTGTGTCCTCCTTTAGAGCTTTTTTTTTTTTTTTTTCTCTCTCTCTCTCTTTGTTAGGAGTATTTATTGAGTAAAGAATATGGAGACATTTTTTTATGGAAAGCATTTTTGTTCAGATTAAATTCATTTAAGAATTCTTTCAATTTTCAATCTATTGAATATCTTGTTATTTTCAAAGATATTCATATATATCC
Source organism: Odontophorus gujanensis (assembly GCA_013399175.1). Lineage (NCBI taxonomy): Eukaryota > Metazoa > Chordata > Aves > Galliformes > Odontophoridae > Odontophorus > Odontophorus gujanensis. Next base: position 23,439 of record VXAB01007526.1, on the reverse strand, counting down.
TCCTGTACATGAGGATTTTTTTATGGAATTACAGAACGACATGATTTGGAACAGACTTCAAAGCCCACCCTGTTCCACAATCCTTCCATGGGCAGGGCTGCCCCCACCAGTTCAGGCTGCTCAGAACCCACCCAACTTGGCCTTGGGCATCTTTACAGATGGGCACCCATAGCTTTTCTGGGCAGCAGTGCCAGTGACTTGTTTGTTTGTTCTTAGCATTTCTCTTCCTACCATCAGAAGATTGTTATTCTATGCTCAGGCAGAGGGTCCCGCACAGACAGAATCACAGCACAGGAGAAGCCCACAAACAGCATTTTAATGAGGATGGAAGGATCTCACTTCAGCGCCAGGCATTCCTCCTACCAGTCACCCCCACAGCAATCTTACAGCCACTATTACTTTCAGAGTTTCTGAGGTATATACATCGTCACTGGTATTACAACTGCTTTCATCAGTCACAAGACAATCTTCTAGTTTAAATGAAAACACTCAAATTATAGGATTTACTCAGAATTATATCCTTTCTACAAAGTAAGTAATCCTGTCCCTCTATCAAAGTCTGTTTGCAAAGTGCTGATGGCCTGTTGTCCTCAGCACTATGCACAACAGGCAAGGTCAGCAGGAAAACAAAGGTTACTGCCTAACATTTTTGTGCTTCACAAAAAGATCTCAGCCCATTGCTGAATCATGGTAAAACTTCACCTCATAGTGTTTTCCCAAGCAAAACTCCCACCGAGGTCAGGAAGTTCTTTGCCCAGATAAGGCTGACAGGACACAGAACAGAGGTTACTTCATGCTTTGTGTTTGATTATCGTTGTTTTTTTTGCACCTGCTTCTCTTCCTATTAACAGGTTAGAGGACAGCTCTGATGAGCCAGAAGAACTACTGGAAGACCCCTGTGAAGACTTGTCACCTCCCCCGTATGAGGAAATATACCCACTGCCTTCATAAAGTAACTAGTGGCAACAGACCGTGCTTCTGAGAGACACCAACTTCCTACTTCTTATGAACTTTTTCTTTAGTGCTTGCATGATATGCAGGTGTGAGCAGAATATTAGTACTGAAATGTGCTTCAGTATCACTGGAAACATTTAACCAACCCCTTCTTTTTGTTTCTAATGCTATTTTCTGCCTTGTTATGAAGTTTGATATCATAATCTATTAAACTAAAAGATCTAAATTCATTCAAGTTTTTCCCAACAAGGATCCTGAATTCCAGACTCGCTGAAACAGTGTGAACAGTGAATGGACAAGATGTTGTTATTACTACTGGACTTCTAGCATCATTAGAAAACATTTGAATTATTCGCAGTGTATTTTGCCTCTTGATTGGTTGGGAAACTCCAAAAGTGCCCAAATGCCTGACCCACAGAAATACCCATAACGTCTTCCCTCAACCTGATCACTTCTAGTATCTCACTTGGAAGCCCAGTCCACAGGTTTGACTTCCTCTGCTTTGACCCAATCCCATAGGTATTTTCAGAGCACTCCGTTGACTCAGAGTATCCCAGATGGGAGAAAACAAAACCAGCAATATCTGCCCATTTTTTTATGCAGACCCAGTGTGCAACACACTCAGTTCCTCTCCCTGCCAGTAGGGCACAAAGTATAGTCTCCCACCACTAAGCCTAGTGGTGACTAGGTTAACACCACAAAAGCAAAAGGCACTGCTCTTGAGGCTTGGCAGAAATATGTGGTTTTATCAGTATGGAAGGCATTAACAGTCCGTGTTGTGACCCATAGGAGAACTCTCTGCAGAGGAAACTCTTCAGAGGTGGCTCTGAAGCACACAGCTCAGGCTGAGAGCACCATGCAGCAGCTGCATGCTGCAGTGGACTTTCTTGTTCAGGTTCAACACAGTTCCAGGCATTGTGTCTACAAATGGATAAGTATTCAGGTCGAACAATGGATGGAGGTTTGCAAGCAACAGAATCTTGCTGATCACTGTGGAGATCCTGAAAAGCTATGCTCAGCAGCCATTTAACCCCTGGAGCAATGAGAATTGTCTGCATAGCCTCAGTAGTGATGACAAGACATGTCTCTGAAGGGAGAGGTGGTCCAGAACATTGCCCATCTACGTGAAGCTTCAGGCACAGACCTGCCTCCTGGTCCTGTGTGTTCTGAGCATGCCAAGAGATGATTAGGTTAGATATTAGGAGAAAATTCTTAACTCAGAGAATAGTGAGGTGCTGGCACAGACTGCCCAGAGAAGCTGTGGGTGCCTCATCCCTGGAGGTGTCCACGGCCAGGCTGCATGGGCACTGGCTGGGCATCCTGAGCTGGTGGGTGGCAGCTGGGGATTGGGACTGGGTGGGCATTAAGGTCCCTTCCAACCCAAGACACACTGTGATTGCATGAGTCTATGAAGCTCTTTGGAGAGGCGAGTGAAAAAATTCGTGGTTGAAGTGCTACACTCAGTGGTGCTGCAAATGGCACTGAGAGGGTACATTTGGAATGCAATATTTAAGCTGACTCCAAGCAGGATTAGCAGCTGCAGAACCAGCTACTAGACAGCGGCTGCAAACCGTGCATGAGGCTTCCTCACTCAAGCAATGTGGAACACGCTGACTTTCATTCAGCCTAGTGCCAGCAGGTAGCTGGCGAGAGGCCGGCTCGTTGTGCTCAGCACTGCCTCTGTGGGACTGAGTGAGAGAACAGAAGGTCTAAAAATAAATGTAAGGTTCCCTTGTGGAAACCTCTTGCTCCCTGTCATGGAAATGAACTCACCCTCTGCAGCAGCAAACAGGACGTTCCCAGGTCTCCAGGAACAGACGCCTGTGGTTAGCGCATAGTGCTGCTGAGTCCAGAAGCACTGTTGGAGCACAGAGGTCAGGTGCAACGGGTCCAACTGCAGGACTGTGCTCAGCATTCCTGCCTGATCTCTCTCCCCTGCAACAAGAAAATACCTTCAGTGAGAAACCACAGACCTGCTGCTGCTCTTTTTTTAACATGCTTTCCCCACATACATGACATAAGCATGTTATCCAGGGAAATCTGAGGGTTTATTTTCATGGCATCAGATTGCACTGCCAGAGTAAATATGAGAAATCCATAAGGTTGTTATGTGGACTCAATTTTTAAGGTTTATTTTTGAAGGCACTACACTCATTGGAAGACTCCTGGGTTTCTTCTTTTT
>VXAB01007526.1:0-20257 GCA_013399175.1 Odontophorus gujanensis | reverse complement strand
TTTGAGAGAGAGAGAGAGAGAGAGAGAGAGAGAGAGAAAGAAAGCTGAATAAATAATTTGTAATAACAATGTATTAAAATGATCCATAAGATGGATTCTGTCTGGATTCTGTTGTGGTTTTACTGCTGCATGGTTATCTGGAAAACTCCAGCCTGAGGACATTTCCTTGTTGTTCTGACTGACTTCTTTTATTATTTTTATTTATTTAATAATAGGAAAACACCTTACAAAGGCTTTCCTTCTTCCTCTTCTTTCCATCTTCTACTTATATCTTTTCTCTAATTTAACAACTCTTATTCTTAATGGTATTTTTAAAATGACTTTATTGTATTGCTTTTAGTGATACGAGCTCACCTCTGAGCACTATGGTCTATGTCTGCCTTAGACAGAGTGACACAATAAGCACATTTCTCCAGAACTTCAAAACTGATGCGGTAAAACTAAGGTAAAAAATGACACTAACTTATTCGTCAGTGCAACCATGAAGTTGTAATGGAGATTTTACTTACTACACTTTTCATTTACACTACTGCTTTTGAAGCAAAATTACTGCTTTCCTCAAACCACCTGCAGTGCTGTTGTTGCACACAAGAGAATGGCACTTTAATTAAATGATAGATGTGTCTTGAATTTTAGCCACAGGGTCAGAACACTTCGATGCAATTGTTCATTGGGACTTTCCCCAGTACAATTCCATTTCCAGGATTTCCACTATAGTCTGGCTAATACATGAAATCGGTGCTGATGTGTCTCTTACTGCAGGGAAGATGGGCATGATGTATTTTTTTAACAGCTGAAATTCTGCACAGAGCATCTGAGGAACCTGTCTCACGTGTTGGACGGCACATGCCAAATGCAGCTGCAGGCTGCCAATTTCTTTTCAGATAAAATCTGAGTCACAGCTCTGCTTTTAAATGTCACATCTGTTGTACCTGTGTTGTCTACAGGAGCCAGCGATTGCTTTCTCACAAGACCCTAATTTCACTTGGTGTCCTCATCTCTCTTCCACCGACTGTCCATGCACGCGCACACAGAGAAACACTAGAGGAAAGCTCAGAGCAAGGGAGAAAGGCTGAAATACTTTACTGCGTTATGGGATTTCAGAAACTGGGGTCTCGGAGGGGTAAAGCCGAACCGTGAGTGGTTCTGCTTCCCCTCACCCACCCTGCAGCATGGCGGGGAGCCCAGTGCAGCCCCGCGCCTGAGCGGAGCGAACCCCGTCCCGTCCCGTCCAGTCCCGCCCCGTCCACAGCCGACCCGGGCGCGGTCCCCGCCAGAGGGCGCCACCAGCTCCGCCGCTGCCCGCCCGGGGCCGCTTCCGCCGGCGCGGCGCGGCCGGGGAGTGCGGGCTGTCTGCTCCGGGGCACCGGGGCTAGGTTCTTCTTTGCTATGAAAGCTAAAAATAGCCTTAAGAAAAGCATCCTGAGCTCTCGTGAGACTGATCGTTGGTTTGGGAAAATGATAGCCCGTGGGGGAAAACAAGGTATAAACCAAAAAGAACAGGGTATCAGGGCCTTCACTGGAGAAATGGGCTTTTGTAAGGACTTCAGCCTGGGGAGAGATGCTTTCTCACAGCTATCGTCCTCTTCCTTGCCTCTCTCAGCAAGAAGGAGCAGGAGGAGCTTGAGTGTGAAGAACTAGGGCATGCTGTTTGTATACAAGTCACACTGTAGTCTGCACCTGATGCAAGTATCACTCCTGGCTCCACTTTAACTGTCAGAGCAAACAAATGTTAGCAGAACGTGCTGAGCATCTCTGTGGTCACCCTGTCCTGGGCAGGAAGCAGAAGGTCCAGCAGCAGAACAGGTGAGACTGAGCCAGCTGGGCAAGCCTGCAAAATGGGGCACCAGGTTCTGAGAGCCCAGTGTGCACTCACTGCATGCTAGAGAGCTTCTGTCAGACTGTGTCCTGTGAGCTGGGTGCCTGCTCGTGATTGAAATTCACGAGCTGTTCTCCCACAGTTTTCTGGCTTGCTTTGCCCAATAAGCATTGATCGTCTCACCTGCAGCCACCTACAATGTAGGGGGACTGGAGGCAGTCAGCCCAGCAGTGCCCTGTAGGGTGGGGGCTGGGGTTACCCACAAGAGCCTTCCTTGCTCTCACCAGTACCTTGTGAATGCTGTACAAGGTGGGCAGACCCACACAGGCCAGCTGGCTCCCAGCAGCCTCTCCTACTGCTGCTGTCAGAACACCTTTGGGACATCTCAGGGCACAGTATTACCTCCTCCAGAGTCACTCAGAGCTTGATTTTGAGATGCCGTAGGCCTGAGTCTTTCTGAACAGCATTTATAAAGTGATAGAGAGTATTTTCCTCAGGGAACAGACCAAAATGTCTCCCTCACTCAAGCAATGAATCAGGAAATGCCATTCTTGCCCTCACTGCCACCATGTAGCAACAGCATGAGGTCAAGGGGAAATTAGTAACGCCACAGCTGCTTGTATCTGTGCCATGTGTGATAACTGTAATGAGCAATTGATTGCACATACATACGCTGTTTAGCAAACACCACAGGACACGCTGCAGCAGATCAGCTGCTGTACATCTTTTAACAGTTCCAGGATGAGATTATTGCTCTCCCATTTGGATTATACTGTGTCAGATTTATTTAGAACACAGCAGGTGCTTTTTGAGCCGTCAGATTCCTCATGAGATTGTGCTCACACTCATGGCCTGGTGCAGGGTTGGCCATGCCCACTACATGGTCTGATGCAGGGCTTAGACCACAGGCAGGGTGGGCCATGATCCAGGACCTGGCAAAGACACCAGCATCCCCACCACCACTGAGCTGCCACCGAGTGGCCACCCATGTAGAGGGCAATCACAGCACACCAGTGGCTCACCAAGAGGAGAGCACAAATCTTAGCAGGCTGCAGCCTGAAACAAACAGGACTTCTGCAGAAAATAATTTTTGCAGAACCGTGAAGATGGTAGTTGTTGTTGTTGTTCTTGCCACAAAAAAACATTTCAGTGTAGCATTTTCCATGGAAAGGGATTGAAAGTGGCAAACAAATTATTGTAAATGGTGCTGTCACGTATCTCCAAATTTGTACATGTGCAATACATTAACGCTGTGGTTTTACTAATCTCAATAAAGCATTAAGGAGAAAAGAAAGGTTATTTTTACCACATTTGCTCAAATAAGGCTTACACATTCCCCTTCCCCAGATGTTCCCCAGAAAGCAGAGGCTTTTGAGCTCTTTGCGGTGTGCCGGCAATCTGCATTCTTATAGCCTGCTCTGTCTTCTTGTGCTGGCACACAGCACTCACTCCTGCTCTGCAAGACGAGCACATCAGGTCTCAGGGACTGAACACCCCTGTGTCAGGGCTGCTTTTGACCAGGAGCTTTTCTTCTCAGGCAGAACGCACACCATTTTACCTATGCAAAAGTGTACTTTCACCATCTTTGCAAATCAGTTGTTCTTGTATCTTGTAATTTTCATTGTGGACCTCACTTGTGTGTGACAAATCTTGAGAGGGATGTGATCACATAATTCTTGAGAATTGTTCATTGGGACATGAATGCATGAGGGCAGGACTGTGAAATGTCTAGTGCTTCTTCTATGTTTGTGTTTGCAGCCTGCTGAAAACTAGACATGCTCAGAAAGAGCAGGAAGAAGTATGGAGAAGTAGTATCAATGCTTTCAGCAGATCTTTCCCTTAACTTCAGCAACCTCAAATTCTATCCAGCATCAAGAAACTCACTGGTCAAAGGCACAAATGGGCGGAAAAGCCAAAAGACAGAGAAATGGGGAATTGCAGGAATACCAACATAAGATGATTTGTCTTCTTACACATGTACAGTGAGAAGGAAGGATAGGAGAACAAAACAAGCATGGCAAATTGGTAATGGGAAAGGGAGCCCCAAATGATGCAAGTGATCACCTCCTTAAGCAAAATTTCTTGAACTCTTACAAACAGACATGTTTGAGCTTTCCTCCTAGGACTGAGAAACAGCCATTAAAAAACTTGTGGTATGGATGTGAGAAGCAGCAGTTTATGCCAACACAGATATACACAGACCCAAAAACACACGCTCACAGAGCAGAATAACTTGCTTACATCACCCATCAAAGGCTCTGCTGATGGGAACTGAACTAATGCAGCAATTGATGAATGGCACTAGCACTGAGAGCACTGAAATGGAAAAGATTTGCACAGTTCCAGCTGGGATAGGCAACTGCACCATCCTTTCCATGAATTGTTCAAGTTCTATGTCAATATTAGTCAGGATTTTTCCCTGCTTTTGCTAGAAGATAAGGAGAAGTCAAGAAAATAAAGCAAATCCCAGCAATGCAGAAAAGAGAGAACTAAGTAAAACCTAGGGGGAAAGAAATTTCTTTTACACATGATGCTACCTGCCTTAAAATCCTCCACCTTCTCAGCCTGCGCTCTGTGTGTTGCACTTAATATTGACAGTAAATCAAAACCAAGCAATAAATGTGTTAATGTTTAATGTTTACTTAGCCCTGCAGAACAGGAGGTGGTGACCCACAGGGCAGCATTGCTAAGATGTTTTGGTTTTACATTACATGTTCAAGTATTTTATGTTACTTTTTCACTATTTTCATAAAAAACAAGCACTACTCCATCTGCTTAGTACAGAAAAAATATCCAAATGAACTGCAGAACTATGCCCCTGCTTCAAAATGAATAATGAAACTATACCCTATAAGCACAACTTCCTCATCAGAGCCAGGCTTGTGGTTTAATTGGATAATATTTCACTAATAATATAATATCAAAACTATAATCAGCATGTGTTGTTGGTGCAGGTGTAACTTAAGGAATTCAGGCTCATTTTATCTGGCATTAATCTGCTTATGTTGGTATTTGGGAGCATTAAATACCCCAATTTTTCTTAACAGGCAACAAAATTACACTTCCACGGAGAAACATAAATCAGAGATTTTCTTAGGTACCATAAAACAACTAACAGGAACGATTATGGTTACCAGATTCAGAGAATCACAGAACTGAAGGGATTGGAAGGGACCTCTGAAGATCAGCTAGTCCAACCCCATACTAAAGCAGGTTCCCTACAGTAGATCAAACAGGAAAGTATCTGGGTGGGTTTTGAATTATCTCCAGAGAAGTAGACTCTGGTATCAATCTGGGCAGCCTGTTGCAGTGCTCTATCACCCTCACAGTAAGGAAAGCTTTCCTCACATCCATATGAAACTTCCTGTGTTTCAATTTGTCCCCATTGTCCCTTGTCCTGTCACTCGGACAAGAAGAACATGGGCCTATCCACTTGACCTCCCTCTTTAGATGCTTATAAGCATTTATAAGATACCCTCTCAGTCTTCCCTCCCCCAGGCTGAACACTCACAGATCTCTCAACCTTTTGTCATATGGGAGATGCTCCTAGCCTCAACCATCTTTCCAGCCCTCATCTAGTCTATCTCCATTCATTTCCTGTCTTTCTTGAACTGAGGAGCCCAGACTTGGGCACAGTACTCCAGATGTGGCCTCACCAGGACAGCGTAGAGGGGGAAGATCACCTCCTTCAACCTGCTGGCCACGCTCATTTTAATGCAACTCAGGATGCCACTGGCCTTCTTGGCCACAGGGACACACTTGCTCAATCCCTTTGCCCAGGTTATTGATAAAGATGTTGAACAAGACCTAACCCAGCACGAGCCCCATACATCACTAATTACAGGCCTCCAATTAGATTCTGTCCCACTGATCACAACCCTTTATGTTTTTATATATCTGTGAAGAGAAACTGGTTATAAATGGTTTTACTGATGTTTTCCATGTTTTTTCAACAGAGGATGAAAAGCAATGTGGAAAAGTAAGATGAATAGTCCACTTCAGAAGATCTCCATCGGAGACAGAAAGTTGATAACTTGAACCTGAATAACATCTCTGCTGTTAGCCTTTACTGCTGCAGTGGAACTTGTGTTCTAGACAAGTTGTGTGCACGGAATGAGTAATGAAGACCGAAAACAGCCTCTATGATTTCAGAGCCATGTGCTCACCTAGGGCAGTTTGGGATGCAGAGTGTATATAGCTGATGTGCATACTCATGGGCAAGCCTAGAAACTCATGACTATCATTAGTAGCTGGAGGCTGACAAATAAGAACAGAAATATTTGAACAAAGTATCCTCTAATGTTTTCCAGTCACAACTTTTTTGTGTGTTTCCTAGCTCCCGAGCCCCTCACTGCCTTTGCTGAGCCTGGCACAGAGAACTGAGATATATTTTTTGTTTCAAAAGGGGAAAATTGCGCATAACACAATTTTATATAACATATTTCATACGTTAATACATTTTCAGCCCTCCATGGAAAATTTTATATGCTGATTACCCACAATACTGTTACTAATTCAGCTGTGGTTTCCTGGGTGCAGTCATTAAAAATAATGCCAGTTGAAATCAGAAAAAAACTTCATTTCAAGTATTCCTAGTCATTCACCAATGAGCTATGAGAGCTGAAGACAACGATAAATTCTTCAAAACAGCATTTAATCAAATATTCTTCAGAAATTGCCCCAAACAAAGATCTTTGCTGCTTTTGTAAACAACCTATAATAAACATACAAAAAAACTACATATGTGAATTGTCACCAGCTTAATTGTTTTCCCCAGGTAATCAGTTAAAACTGGAAGTTAATGTTCCTTTAGAGAGTTTATTTTGTTTTTAGAAATAGTCTTAGCAGTTAATGACTGGCAAAGCTCCAGACTGAGAACTACGTTACACTGGTAATTTTAACTTTATCATCTTCAGTAGATCCCATTTTAATGTATGTATACAAGCAAAGCAGGACAGAGCTCAAAGAAGGAGCTACCTTTAAGCAGGCTTTATTCTGTCCCATGAAGATTTGTAATTCCTTCTGTTTTTATTAATAGCTGTTAAGTGCTGACAGCATGCTTGGCACAGAATAAAACACAGGAGCATACATGGTTCTTGTTAAGGGTGGCCCTCAGGAGGCCATTTACTGTGTGTAACAACAACAACTTTATTGGGGTAGTAACTTACTCATGCAGCTGCAGCTTGGGTGTCAGGAGATGTCGCTGTTTAGACAAAATAGTGATGCGCACATGCATGCAAATAAAACTTGGCCAGGAATTAATTTTTGTGATGGGTAATGAGTCTGTGAGCTGAGCAAATAAGATCTTTGTGGCAACCAAGAGCAACTGGAGCCTGGAATGTCGTTTTTTAAGGTTCCCTCCCACATCAGCAGGCGTAATGGAGCATGTGATGGGTCAAGCAGTTGGGAGCAGTGCACTGATGGGCACACTGGTGGGATGGGGAGTGATGAAGGATGACCTGCAAGGGCAGAGTCAGGAACAATGTCGGACAGGTTGAAAAGAAGCGGCAGAAAAGTGCAGGTGGTAATTTTAAGCAGAAGAGCTTGGATGCAGTCTCACATGGTTGGCTTCATTTTGAGCCAGGAGCTGGGGAGGCATCTAGAGGGACTGAGAAGATGGTGTAGGAAGCAGCTGCAGACCCAGAACCCAGGAGGAGTGCAGAGACAATCCTCAGTTTCTGTCCCTCAAGATCCTGTGAGCTGTCCCTGGTCCAGTCAAGGTAAGAACATTGCTGCATCATCACCTGCAGAAGGTAGAAGAGAGAGGAGATGCTCTGGTGCCAAAACTCTACCAGAAGGTTGACACATGTCCACACACATGAACAACCAGTGTGTCACTCCACAAGCCTTGTTGGAGGAACCTGGATTTTAAACATGAGGAAGTATGGGGGGTGATCCTCCCCCTCTACTCTGCCCTGGTCAGGCATCACCTGGAGCACTGTGTCCAGTTCTGGAGTCCCTGGTACAAAAAAGACAGACACCTCCTTGAAAGAGTCCAGCGGAGTGCAACAAAGATGATAAAGGGCCTGAAGCACCTCCCTTATGAGGAAAGGTTGAGAGACCTGGGTCTGTTCAGCCTTGAAAAAAGAAGACTCAGAGGGGATTTGATCCACACCTATAAATATCCAAGGAGTGGGAGGTAAAGGGACAAGGCTGTACTCTTCTCTGCAGTGTGGGGCAATAGGACAAGGGGAAATGGCCACAAACTGAAACATAGAAGTGTGTGGGAATTTCTTCACAGTGCAGTGACGGAGCACTGGCACAGGCTGCACAGAGAGGTGGTGGAGTCTCCTTCTCTGAAGACATTCAAGACCCACCAGGACACCTACATGTGCAACCTGGGCTAGGGAGCTGCTTTGGCAGGGGGTTGGACTCGATGATCTCTGGAGGCCCCTTCCAACCCCTACAATTCTGTGAATGTGTGATTCTCTTCCTAGAATAAACTCCTATGCCATGTAGGAGTCATGGTACCCTTTAACCTAAGTATCCTGAGCCTGATCGCTGTTAGCAGAAGCAGAAAGCAGGCCCACCAGCTCAAATTGTTCTCCTGAAACTGCTATTTCCTCTTGGTTTCACAGTAAATGCCTGACTGGCTTGTTTCTGCAGCACAAAACCCTGCCTTCTCCTTTTCCATCACCAGCTCTGGAACACATTCCAACAAACCTCACCCCTCTTCACTGCCTCCCTCCTAATACTGATTTTAGATATGTCTGCTTTTGAGATACCTTTGCCAAATAGCAGCTAGATTGTCAGAAAATGCCCTGTAACACCTTGTAATCCATATAACTTTAAGCTGAGTATTTAAAAAATGATGAATTCAGAAGTCTTTAGTGACCTATTTCCTCTGTCAAGAACATGCTCCCAAACCTCCCATAGCAGCAACTGTAGACTGTTATTCACAGACGAACTCCATGAGGAAGATTTTTCCAAGGCATTGGAGAGATCAGAGATCACAGGTACCCTGCCCAAGTTGCTGGGACCTGCTGCACGATCACAGACAGCTGACGAGTGGCCAGTGTGGCAGCAAGGTCACATACAGCTTGCTCCTTGGGTTCTGCAGCTGTGTGGTGAGACAGCATGAAAGCCTGAGCAAACTGTTTGGAAAGCTGAATAAATATTCAAACAGTTCACCATGATGCTACAGCTGGCCTACTTGGATTCTCAAAGTTGGTTTTCAGCTGTGCAGCATCATAGTGTTGTGGCTGTGTAGCGGGTGTCCTGGCTCCTTGCACCACTGATGATACTGATACACTCTTAGTCTAAGGAAAGATGAAAGATAAAATGTGCCAGTCAACAAAGGGATAGGAACAACAGTGGACTATATGTTTCGTGACAGTGAATAGGACGAGTTTGTTGAGTGACTACATTAAAAACAGCATTTGTACATCCTTGGCTTCTCCTTTCTTTCAAAGAATATTTTAAATTTAAAAGACTTGAGGATAGAGAAATTATATCTCTCGTGCATATTATTTACTGCTGTTTGCTTCATTTCACAACATCACTGTTCCTTCAGCCTGCAACACCTGGCTGTTCCCCATTTCTGTCCTCCATTATAAGTTCATTTGAAGTGTCTCATACCACTGTTTTCTGTTCTCTTCTGTACTTGAGGACAGTAAGTTTGATTTGTTTCCTTATCCATGAAAAACTCCTACTATGAATACTGCATCATTACGGAAGGAAAGCATCCTTGTGCTTCCCCCATTCAAGTAGTCTCTCTATTTTGCTATTGTGTTGCTAAGTTAGCTAGCATTTCAAGGTCATGTTCTCACTTCACTAGTGCTGTTGCAGATAAGGTCATAAAGGCACATCCAAGCAGCCTTTGAGAAGAACTAAACACAGTTGCAAAGCATCCTTATTAAGACACAAAAAGATCCTGGCAATCCTCATGGTACAGCGAGTCATCTTCTTCCTATCTCTTAAACTCAATAATTTGCAAACCACAACTCTATTGGAGAGTTATATCTGCTATAACTTATGTCAACTTGGATTCCCCCCCTCCTTTTTCTTAAACAATGTTTGGCAGCCAACTGAGTGTGGAAACTCAACTGTTTTACATTAGTCAGCAGTACATTTAAATCATTCTTACCAAATGATTTACTGTGGATTACAAATTCTTATATGGCATTTTAAGTTAATGATGAGGCAAAGTAATATATCACTAAAATGATTGGGTACACATGTATTTTGCTTTGATGATTCTAAATTTGTCTTTGTTTTGGAGGACTTCTATACTCTTATTTACCCTAGCTGAAGAAAAAATATATATATTTGTAAGGGAGAAGAGGGCAGAAGACTGCAATTTCTGCATGTTTCCTTCAACTACTGCCTAAATCAATAGTATTTCCCTCACTGCAGGAAAGTCAGATTTTGTAGAGATGCTGGTAAATGGCATAATGCTCTCCAGACACATATTGGCAGGTGTCAGTATTGCACAGCATTTCCTTGTACTACCATATCAGAGAGGCATGTGAAAAAGCTGGAGGAGAAAAAATGAAGATATTTTTTATCAAATAGAAGAGTGAATGAGCCACCAGGAGCCACCAAATATTACATCAAAATATGTAAAACAAGTATCTATTAAGAAAAAAAGAGACTGTACTCATTTGTCCTGCACAGATATTTCTGCAGGCTTATAAGAACTGTGCATGTCTGATGAGAGTAGAAAAAGGAGATTTGCTGACTCTCTAGCAAGTGGACGTTGAAACCAAGCAAGGTGAAATAAAAGTAGAGAACACTAATAAAATAACGTGTGCCAGGTAATTGACACCCTTAAGAAGAAACAGTCACATAAAGTAGAACATTTGCTTATTTTATTGCTGTGGGCCAGGATTTTGCAAGCGTTCAAAGATAACAAGCAATTTTACAACATTAGTGAAATAAGGAAAACAATTTCGTCTACTTAAACAAAAATAAAAGAAAATCAGTAGAAAGCTGACAGTGTATAACTGTGCGCAAATCAGGACCCGTGACACTGATACTGCAGCCTGTTGCATGCAAACAGCTGCACAGTTATTGGGTGCCATTGATTTTGCTGGGCATGTGTGTGGCTGCAACAGCCAACTTGTGAGTCTTATGCTTGTAGGAGCAAAAATAGCAAGATCTACATTGTATGTTCATTTGGGCAATAATCACAACTTTCATCTGCAATTTCAAATGGCTGACAGATAGCAAGCAGGATAACTGCAATGTTTATTATATTTGTTCACATTCTTAGCCCTTGCTCAAAGCATACAGCGAAAACAAACAAATAAACAAACAAAAACAAAATCCCCAGGGAGAGATCTGATTTTTATCATTTGCATCTGCTTGGACTCCCTTATCCTTTCTCAGGTTTACAGCCCTTCTGTGACAGACCAGACCCTGTACACTCCTCAGAGAAGTCCATCCCTGGTCATACCCCCAGAAGGTAAGCTATTTCCAGCATCAAGGCTCTTCAGCAAATGTTTTTAAAGATAGATATCTCTCTCGCTTCTCTGAAAGCAGAGATGATAGGTCTTCTTCCTCAACCAGTGTCAGTACTGAAGAAACCACAGGAGCTGGGAGGACACAATTTCAGATCATCAGAGCAGGCCAATACTTTGAGCTGCTCCTAGGACAAAATTGAGGCTGCTCCTAAGACAAAACTGAGAAATACGGAAAGTCAAAGGCACTATGTTGTCTGATGGATAAGCATACTGGAGGAAGAGTTTAAGAATATCTGAATGAAGAGAGCTCAGGAGAAACTGAATCCTGAAGTGAACAAAAAACATAACTATACTTATGTGAGCCTACTGGGAAAAAAAAAAAAAAAAAAATCATTGATTCTCAATCTGAAAATGATGAGATGGGGGTACAATAAAGAATGAAAGATGTCACAGATGATGGACAGCATCTACTTCAGATCTGAACTCACATCCAGAATCCAGCCTGAAGTGTCCAGACCTTATGAGTACATAGACTCTAAGAAGAGGGCCCCAGCTCTTCTGACATGGAGCATGGTGTTGTACAGAATGGATTAGCAAGGAACAGTAGGAACATCAGGGTATGTGAAGTCCTGCCAGGTCTTCTGCAGTTAGAGCACTTATGGATGTCTGTGTAGGAAGCTACCTCTGCCAGCGTGAGTAACAGTCCAGCACCCTTTCTGGACCACACGGCTCATAGGGAGATGGGGGGTTTGTCTCAGATGTAAAACGTGTAACCATTTGCTACATAGTTAAATAGTAAAATAATAGTAACTTTTTTTTAAGTGCATTGCAACATTTACTTCGGAAGAGAGAAGGAGAGAAGGATGCCTTTATTTCCTATTTTAGTCCAGTGAGTAGTGGCTCACACCTATGTCTGTCTTACTCGTAAAACCGTCAGCTTTTATTCGTCTCTCTTGTAGCTGTATGGAATGAAGAATTTATGATAACACAGTGAAAGAGCAAGACTGTACCCTCAAAACCATTTCACTCTGGAAGTATGGGATATCTCAGGCTTTCAGTTCTCTTCTGAGGAGTTAAAGCATTGCAATAATAGTAATAGCAGACCAGGAAGCAGGACCCACAAGCATCCCTGGAAGCCCAAAACATGAAGGTCCAGAGTTGTGCTTCATCCCACTGAGTTTTTTACTCTTTTCTGCATGTTTCTGCAGTGCAGCTCAGTTTAAGAAGGGTAGTGGCTAAGGTTCCCCGTGAAATGAATGGGAATGTAGATCTCCATAGGATCTTTCAGCTCCTCTGGCTGGGGAGCGCACTGAACTCAGATCTCTCACTTCTGTTCAGCATGGTATAAACAATGAGCTCCATCATTTAGTCCCATCTTTCAAGGATATTTCATCCAAGATACATTAAGTCTGAAGTCACATGTTCCTGCTGTCTCTTAGGTGAGCTTAAAAATTACATAGGATACATAGGGAAGGGCTGTTAAGTTGGAAAGCTTGTGTTAAGTTTTGTATTTCAAGCTGAGATTGAAGTCTCAGGAATCATATTGCACTTGGTAGGGACGAGGAGGAGAAAGACAGGGTGATAGTCTCTTGGAAAAATTTGTGATGATGCCCATAAGGGCTGCAAGCCCTCCTACCACACCAGCTCAGACCACCATTGGTTGGAACACCCAGGTTTCTGAATTTTAAACAGACATGAATAAGAACAATGGACTCAAGTTCCAGAGTAAAGTGGTTTGGGATAGGGATTGTAAATGTAAACATCTGGGGTGTTACACAGCCACGAAGACAGAGTTTTGTGGGACCCGCTAAGCATCCAGTTCCTTCTCAGTCCTCCCTCCCACACCTGTCTATTTCGTTGTGTACTACCCCAAGAGATTTTACGTAAATTGCCCAGTGTTATGTAATGAGACAGTGATGACAAGACAGATTTGGGTACCAGACAGCACTGGTTCTGCTTCCAAAAGGTAAAGTCTGGTTACAGCTTTGTATGCACCATTCTGTGGGTTAAAAGAAGGATAATATTTGCTGAACAGACTCCCTAAAATGGCCCAAGACACAATCCTCTTGGAATTTATTTTTTTTTTTTTTCAGCTAAGGCAGCAGGATCCAGCCTAAAGTATCTTTGTTAAACTAGTTAATAGATTATTGTCCAAAGTAAACATATTTCAGTAAGTGCAAGACTGTTTTTTTTCCTCCCTCTTTCCGTCTTTTGTTCAACTTCAACTCAACTATTTATGATTCATTTCATGAGACACTAGGTTTTCTCCGAAGGCACTAAAACTAGCCAGAGCTATCAAACAGTTTTAGTGACTAGTACCAACAAGGAACTGTTTTCCTCCATGCTATAAAACAGACATTGTCAATAGACTACAACCGGCAATAAACTATTAAAAAAGGAATTTATGATGGCTACTTATTATCCTCCTGAAATAATGTTGTTACAAGGCTGCCCTTTTCAGTCAGCTGCAGGGATCGCATGGTCAGTGCCTAACAAAGGGTAAGGCCCAGATCTGCAGGGAATGGCTGCTAATAGCCCGGGAATTGCCCCATGTTACATGGGCACACACTGCACCAGGTTTTCAAAGCAGCAGAGTTATTGTCCCACACTGGACTTAGACTCTTTATACACAGGCGCTTGATTTAAGGTGGAATCTTAATTAAGTTACAAATAGAACTTGTTGAATCATTTCAATGGCTAAATATCAGGAACATCTATTATTGTTTAGCAAGGAACTGGTGAACCACAAGGATAAAATAAGAAATGGTACAAATCTCAGATGGAATCAGATCAGCCTCCTTTGGATTTCAAAAAAGTTTCTGTTCCATTCCCTTCCCCTTCAGGCTTTCTGCTTTGCTGAAATGTCTGCCCCTGTTAGCCTGACATTTGACTGTGGTACAAATCTGTTGTGCTATAAATTGTGGCATACCACTGGCAGCAGCAGAGTTACACTATCTTACTCCAATTAATGAACAGTTGTCTTCGATAAAGACTCTAGAAAGAAGCGTGAAATTATACAGTTCATCTTTCAGAATCATTTGGGCTGTCTGTGTGATCTGGAATTTTGTTCACAGTGCCTCTAGAAAGAACTTCCCAGCATCTCAGGCTAGAGTCATGCTGGCTGTGGTCAAGGATGAACACCTAGCCATGAGGAGATGCCTCCTAGAACCAGGTGTGCATAAGGAGTGACAGAGTACATCCAAAAGTCTGCAGGGAAAAGAAGAAGGGTGATTTGAAGAGCTGAAGAAAAGAATGATTTTGAGATCTAAAGAAGGGAAGCTAGGTTGGCCCGAAAAAAATTAAAAAAAAAAAAAAAAAGTAGAAGAGTAACAAAAAGAGGACATAGGGGGGAATGGGATGGGAAGGGTATAGTCACAGGTAAAAGATGAAACACAATTGCATCGTCAAGTTGTCTAAATCTCCTTGTCTCTCATGGTAGTGTTATCGAGGGGGATTCTCACTCCTCTCTGTCCCTGAATACAAAGCATGGCTACCCAACATCCTGCTCAGTAGACAGTTTCATCTGGCGAAAAGAACAATGTATTGCAATGTCCGCTATTTATCCTGAGAACACGGGGGGGAGGAAGGGAGGGAGGAATAAAAAAAATAAAAATAATAATAATAATAAAAAGCTAATAAGGATTTTTAAAACCCAGTCCTCTTAATTTTATCAACTCCAAAGAAAGAACGTGCATTATAGAAAGTGGAGAAATTACACGAAAATGGAACTCGAACGAAAACGATACCTTTCGCATTTTTACAAATAGAGTCGCTGCGCTAAGAACGCTGGTGAGCATGAGTTAAACTGCTGCTGAGATTATAGCGCTGTGTTTACACTGTACTGGTTATCATTTCACAGCGAAGGAGTCAGCCCTGCCTGTGGCCGTCTCTTGCTGGCTTCTTGATTTAACAGCGCAGCTGTGTCAAGACCGCATCTCCGCAGCATAAGGAGCAATAATTAAAACACCAAGTCCATATGAGAAGCCATACATCCCGCAAAACCGCCGAAACCAGAAGTTGTCATTTGCACCTCGGAGCGCCGTTTTATCTTATTGCCTCTCAGGAAGCTTAATGACGATAATGACTAAGCCACCTTGCGTTTTCCGCCCCTGAGCGGCTCCCACGCTCCGCGCGGGGAGTGGGAGTGCGGGGGACGTGGCCCCTCATGAAGCCCAGCGCACGGCGGAACGCCAGTCCTCGCCAGCCCCTGCCGGAAACGCGCTCGTTAATCATCGTGTGACTCTTCTTGCCTTTGCCTCGATGTGCGAAGTGAAACCATCACCTTTCGTTTATCCCCAAGAGAAGTGCAGTAAAAGCAAGCAAGCAAACAAACAAACAAACAAAAGACTCTATGTCACGGCAGTAGTTTTTATTAAGCAAGGGGCTTTGGAGGCGAGTTTGAAAAACAAAGTGTTTAAGTATGCACGAACAGAGAGAACTGTTTAATTGAAAGCATGAAAGAGGACGAAAGACCACACTATTTCCTGCTTCTTGGTAACATACGCCTATCCTACAATTGTCTGTAAATAGCCACCGCAAAAGCAACTCAGATTAGCGGCTTTCTGGGCGAGGGATGGAAACTCTGAAGACTTGAGCAGTCGAAAACTTACGTGAAGTTGTGCTACACGAGAGGGGGAAAAACAACAACAAAAGGAAAAGGAAAAGAAAAAGGAAAAGGAAAAGAAAAAGGAAAAGGAAAAGGAAAAGAAAAAGAAAAACAAACAAAAAAATCTATGGAAACGCTGGCTCGCAGTGATATTTTTCCAATTATCACCTTGGTAAGATATAGATCTCTACTTCCAAAGCCGAGTTTTCCGCCTCGGCGCGGATTTCGCACTCTCCCGACTCTGCTCCGCTTCCCACCCCCCCTCTCCCAAGCTTTCCACGGATTGTACAAAGCTCCCACAATAATGCCCCCTCTTGCCCCGCAGTGCTCGGCGCTGTGTCAGAACCTCCCAGTCCCACGGCACGGCCGCATCCCCCGTGTCCCCGCGGGCTGGCGTGCAGCCACAGCCTCGGGCACCCGCGCAGGGGCGAAAGCCTTTGCCCGGTGAGATGAAAAAGGTGCCTGACTTTGCCAAACGCCTCGGTAAGACGCCACAGGTTTGAGGAGAGGGCTGCTGAGGAGAGAGGAGAAGAGCAGGGATGTGCCCACAAGCGGCCCTGCAGGAGCCTTGCCATGCCCGCTGCCCGTGGAACGAGCACAGTCACCGCTCCTCAGCCGCGAGCCCCCTGCAGCATCCACCCTGGGTCGAGCAGGGGCAAAGCCGGGCTCTGGCCGGTCGCCGCGGGGCTGAGGACGGTCAGCGGAGCGTGTGTCACGCCCTGCGGGGCTCCGGTGCTGGTGGAGCCGGGGGGTGCGGGGGGCCCGTGGGGACAGCGGCCGGCCAGGGGTTCCGCACCCCTCTGGGACGGCGGTGGCGGCTGCGAGCGGAGCGCTGAGAGCAGCTCAGCAGTACGCACGGCCCTGCTTGCAGGGGTCCGCGCGCTGGGCTACAGTTTCCCGAGGGGACCGAGCTGGGAGATCGGTATTTACGCCGAATGGTTCATATGGTACACCGCTGTGTTATACTAGAAGCCACCAGATTACATGACCACATCGAGAGTTCACTGCAGGCACAAATATGACTGAAGATGCCAGGCTGGCACAAACCGCCCCCTCCCTCCACATCATTGCTGCGGTTCCGCCGTGGATGTTCGGGAAAACGCTTGCAGCAGAAAATTCAGCTGCGGGTCCTCGGCGAGAGCTCCTGGTTCCTGAAAGGCACAGTCGAGATGCTTCCAATGTACTTGCGGCACCGGGCAAGTCCCGGATCTCAGGAGCCCGCAGACCTAGTCTGCATCATCTGACCTTGAAAATCTGGTCCCAAGTACGCCGTGTATTCTTTTTGTTTTATTTATTTATTTATTTTGTAAGATAGTTTTCCATTACCTGTTGACTGGGAACACGTATATAGAGGAAACTTTCGATATAATGTTGTTTAGCTCACAATAAACCCCGTATGTTGCAGACAAATTCTTACCAGCTGGGAGGGCCAGAGCAGTGAAATCCAGTAATTCTGTTTCATCATAAATCAAGTTTATGAACTGTAGCACAAGGTATATAACTCTGAAAGTTGTGCTTTTTAGTGGTAAATGGCTGTTGAAATATTCGACTGTGGCATTGTCAAATTTCCTTTTCTACCTAAAACTTGACACAAGCTAATTCTTACAGCGATCAGCGTCTCTTGCTTAATTTGGAAGAAAACCGCCTGGCATAAATTGTATTAGACAAACAGAAAAGGAAACCTCAGAGTGGAGCATGTGAAATAAAATCCCCGGGCTGGATGCCGCAGCTTACAGTTCTTTTTCGCGCATTTGTAATCAAATGTGTGCAGGCTACCGGCAGCAGTAGGCTGCCACGTAGTTGTAGCCAAAAAATAAGTTACCTCATTTAAAAAGAGAATGTAAAAATACGTGCCCAACTTTCGTTTTAAAGAGCTCTTTCCTCCGTCTCTATCCTCGCAATGTGGAGAGCAAGATCGAGAGAGAATTATTTCCAGACAGTATAGTCAGGACACATCTCAGCACACTGTACGTGGTATTTTCTCCCCGCTTTTTATTTCCTACTGACTGATTCCGAATAACTTTAAAAAAATAGAGGAGCTGCAGAAACAAACCCGTGATGTCCTCTCATTCGTGATTGCAGGTTCCTTTCTAGTAGACTGAGATGACTGTGCCTCTCTCTCGCTTAAGCTTTAGATTAACGTCTACACTAAATATTCTTCTTTGCTTGATGCTACGTTAGGTGGGAATGTTCTCAGAGAGGTTCTGTAGAAAGGTAATTTTGCACATGACTTCTCTCAAATTTTTCATAACTACAGTCAACAATGACTATAGTTGAACATTTTCAGAACGAAATACTTTGTTTAGGAATGCACCGACGGTTATTATTAATATAATTTCAACCAACCACTACCAATAAAACACATCAATTCCACAGCACAGAACACCGCAGCACAGCGAGATAATTAAAGATTTCAGCAGACTTCTTCTGGTCCCGGGAGACAGGGTAGGGTCTCTACCGGGGCTGTGCAGCTTGTCAAAACTTGTCTCATCAAAGGAAGCGAAAGTGGGGAGGGAAAGGATCGGGATTTTATCGTGCGACTTTGGAGCTGGGTTGGAGATTGTGTCCAGCACGGCTTGTCCATGCCAAACTGGTGAGGTTACGGTGAGCACTTCGGCTAGGAAACACTGCCGATGAGTTGTCGATTATTTTATTTATTTATTTATTTATTTTCCCCCTTAGAGTCACCCCAAAGATTCACATGTGAAAACTGACAAGGTTTCATCCTTGGGGGAATGAAAAAAAAAACCACACGCCACACAACCCAACACCTCAACTCAAACGACAACTTGCTATATGCTGGAGACACCCG
The DNA here is from genome assembly GCA_013399175.1 of Odontophorus gujanensis. Taxonomy (NCBI): domain Eukaryota; kingdom Metazoa; phylum Chordata; class Aves; order Galliformes; family Odontophoridae; genus Odontophorus; species Odontophorus gujanensis. Next base: position 1,616 of record VXAB01007526.1, on the reverse strand, counting down.
GCACCCTTACGGAGCAGTCTGTAGCGTTCGATCTAATTTACAGACATTTCCAGCTAATTATTGCTCTGTTTAATAATGTCTCGTATTTCCCGTCGTGTGGAAGGAGATTTAGCCACTGAAAAGATCCGCAGCCTCCCCGAAAAAGCACAGAGCCACTCTGCATCTCTCCCCGCGGGGCTGAGTTTTTTGCCTTTTACTCATCGGAACCTGAGCCCATCACCGCCGCGCGGCACCCCGAGCAGCACGCGGGCGCTGCGGAGCGCTCTGCGGCGTGCGGTACCCGGAGCTGCTCGCGGGGCTCTCTGCACGGGCTGATAATGGGCTGCGCCCACCGAGCGCTGGCAGGGGAAGCTTACGTGCTGCGTGCTTACGAGCTACAGAAATAGATGGGTTGGTTGTTATTATTATTGCTGTTATTATCATTTTCTTAACACTTTTCTTTATTTAAAACTTCTCACGACGCTCATAGACTCTCCGTGCGGATTAAGATTAGCTGCTGGAGAAGTCCGGGGTAAACAGAAAAGAGAGCTGCTATCGTTTGTATGATCGTCGTAATGCTGCAAAATAAGATTGGTAGATTAAAATCCTGCAATCCGTTTTATTCCTCGCTGGGCTCTCAAACCGTCAGGCTCCTGAATGTCTGGGCTTGCAGAAACGTCGTATTTTCCACCGAAGTGAACTCTGCTCAGCTGGAACTAGATAGCGCGACTTTTCCCGGTTCCTCGTTGTACCTCTCCGAAGTGAATCTGAATTACAGCTGAGTCTGCCCTAATGCCGCACCGCCTCACCTAGAAAGCCCACCGACACGCCCCGGTTTGCGTTACCGGACGCAAACCGGCACACGGTTGGCAGCGCGGTGCCACGTCCGTCCCTCGGGGCGCGCAGCTCCAGGGCAACGACGGTGCTCCCGCATGGCCTCCCACACGCGGGAGCGGAGCCCACGGGGCGGCCTTCTGCTGCTCTCTGATCGCCCTGCACCCCGCGGGGACCGCGCTGCCCAGCGGCACACAGACACCGGCTCCCGTCGGAAGGGCGCAGTGCGCGCCGGCTGGGCGCTGCTGCGACGGGACCGGTCGAGGGACGGGAGGCGACGGGAAGGGCTTTATTAGATAAGTACATTAATCTGGATCCCAGCTGCACTCGCAGCGTTTTCCAAGAATCCTTTCAAAAATCTCTCTTGTCGGATGTGGGTTTCCCTAATTAATCACTCATGCCGTTGTATACATTACAGCTCAAGAGTGTAATTTTAGTCAGTTGTTTTGAAGCGCTCAGCCCTCCCCATCTGATCTGCATTTGCCGGTTAAGCCTACACGAGACCCAGCGCCCGCAGACGGGAGCCCGCCGCCCTGCGGCGCGGAGCCCGCGGACGGAACGCCGCGCGGCCCCGGGGCGCCAGAGCCGGGCTGCCTCAGGCGAGGCGAAGCCAGCGCGGGCACAGGGCCCCTTACGGAGCGGCCAGCCCGCCGCGGGGACGCTGCGTCGCCCGGGCACTACGTTCCGCCCGCCCGAGGACCGGCGCTGCCCGCTGAGGCGGAGCGCGACGCCCCCGGGCGGAGCTCTGCGGAGGGCGCGGCCATCTCGGGGCGGCGCGGCCATTTCGGGGCGGCGCGGCGGCT
>VXAB01007525.1:7700-27392 GCA_013399175.1 Odontophorus gujanensis | reverse complement strand
CTTTATTTATTGATCATGAAGTTATTACATTAAAATGGTTAGGTCCTAAGTTTTTGTTAATCTATTGATGGAATCTGCAGATAAAAATATTGTCAAATTGATCTTTCATTCACATATGGTTTGGTAATAACTGAGATTGTTTCTACCCAGCGTTCATTACAGAGAAATAATTATTTAAGTTTTAATTAAATGCATTTTCAGAAGTAAACTATTTATGGCCACAAGCTACTTAATCATACAAGCAAACTAAATTATTAAACTTCTCTCTAACATAATTAAACAGAAGAGATGAATAATTGCCGAATGCCTTATACTGGCTCTCTGGAAAAAAAAATAGTGTCGCTGTTCCTCTATTTACACAAGTACTGCCAAAAACACAGAGTTACAAGTAAATGTTTATTCCGTTTTGCTAACTTCAGTTTTCTGAAGAAACTATAGTCAGGATAACTTATTTTGTGTAAAAGTGGCAGGAAGTGTATTTAATATATATTTGGTTATTATAATTCAAGAAGAAACTTAGCACTGTCACAGTTTACTGAGAAATGCAGATCATACAGGGTACATCAGGAAGTATGTAGGGAAGTAAACATTTACATGAGTCTTAGCAGTGTTCAGGAATCTACTTTGTGCTCTTGAGTTCTGCATGTAGTCATATTTTAGGATTAGAGAAGTTCCCTAGTCTCCTTTGCTGCTGTGGTAATGATGAAATAAGTTCAATTAATATGTGATTCTTCCTGTAATATGGAAGAAAATGTATTTTTTGTTTAGTATATAGTGCATGCAAGACACATCAGACTTCCTGATAGGTGATAAAATGAGAAATTACACTCATCATTTTTCTTTATTTCCTTATTTACTCTCATACAACGTCTAAGTTAATTATATGTAATCATACACATATGCAGTAAGAATAGATAGAATATAATTTTGAGAATTAGTAAAAATAATTATTGACAAAAGAAATATAGAACATTAGTTTAATGGGAATTGTGGTGAATAAAAAACTGAAAATGAGTCACAAATGTGTGCATGCAGCTAAGGATGTCAAATATATTCTAGGCAGCATAAAAAGTGCAGCCATCAGGTCCAGGGAGCTACTGTGTTCAGAAGCAGTGCCCACAGCATTAGAATCACAGGAGTTGTAAGGAACCTCTGTGTATCATTTAGCACACTCTCGTCTTCACTAAAGCAGGTCCCCTAGAGGAGGTTACACAGAAAAGCATTTAGGTGTGCCCTGAATATTCCAAGAAGGAGACTCCTATGCTACTCTGGGCAGCTGGTTACAGTGCACTGTCACCATCAAAGTATAGAAATTCTTTTGCGTTCATATGGAGCTTCCTGTGTTCCAGTTTGTACCTATTGCCCCTGTGCGTTGCTGGGACCTACTGATTTATCTAAATACATCTAAAACCATGCTTTAGATATTTGTAGGCATTGATAAGATCCTTTCTCAGTACCAGACCTCTTGGCCTTTCCTCATAAGAGAGATGTTCCAGGCCCCTCATCTTCTTTGTAGCACTAAGAACATGGACTTGCTGGAGAGAGTCCAGAGGAGGGTCATGGGGATGTTGGATAATTGGCTGGGTGGTCGGGCCCAGAGAATGGTGGTGAACAGATTTACATCCAAGTAGTGACCAGTCACAAGTGGTGTTCCCAGTACTTCAGTATTTGGGCCTGTCCTCTTCAGAATCTTCATTGACGACCTGGATGAGGGCATCGAGAGCACCCTCAGTAATTTGCGGATGACGCCAAGCTGGAAAGAACTGTTCAGGAAAGGATAACAATAGTGGTGAAGGGTCTGGAGCAGAAGTCTTATAAGGAGTGGCTGAGGGAACTATAGTTGTTTGGTCTGGAGAAGAGGACGCTCAGGGGAGAAATTATTGCTCTCTCCAGCTACCTGAAAGGAAGCTATGGTGAGACGGAGGTCAGTCTCTTCTCCTATGTTACCAGTACAATAGTATAAGAGGAAATGACCTCAAGTTGTGCCAGGGGATTTTCTGTTTGGATGTCAGGAAAAATTTATTCTCTGAAAGAGTGGTCACATGCTAGAATGGGAGAGAGGTGGTTAAGTCACCATCCCTCAGTTGTTCAAAAAATTTCCAGATGTTGTACTAAGGGACATGATTTAGTGGGGAAATACTGGTGGTAGGTGAACAGTTGTTCTTTTTCCACCACGGTGATTTTATGATCCTGTGATTCTCTGATTCTGTGACCCTCTGATTCTGTCATCAGAGAGCTGGAGCACCCCTCCTATGAAGACAGGATGGGAGAACTGGGGTTTAGTTTAGAGAAGAAAAGGCTCCAGGAAGATCTTACAGTGGCCTTCATGCACCAGAAGAGTTCCTACAGGAAACATGGGGAGGACACTTTATGTCAGAATGGAGTCGTAGGACAAGAGGAAGTGTCATTAAAATAATGGATAATATCTTAAGGTAAGATGTTAGGAAAAAAAATATTTATTCAGAAGGTAGTGAGACACTGGAACAAGTTGTCTAGGTAAGCTATGGATGCCACTTCCCTTGAGACAGGTTGGATGGGATTCTGGGTGAGCTGATCTAGTGTTTCTACCCATGACAGGGTTTTTGAAGCTAGATGATCTACAGGGTTCTTATCAACTCAAATCATTCTATAGTTACATGATTACAACTTCTCATAGCTGCAGCCATAGCATAATATGCACGTCCTTAATTCATCAGAAAAAGAGAGAATAGAGGGTTGATCAGTTACCCCTGACAGTAATTAGGACCAAATAATACAATATTGGATCTTCATTAATTCCATTATTTCTATTAAGATTTTCAGAATTCAGGCCACTGGCAATGTCTCTATTCATCTGAAATGGAAATATTCATATACTTAACTCTTTATAAGACCATTAAAATAATGGTTTAAATCTGTTTATCCTTCATCCTATACTAACTTCACCCAAAACTGTTTTCCAGTACTGTGTAATGAGGAGAGTTTATTAGCTGCTAAAAAAGCAAGTTCATCAGACAGATTTATTTTCCACTTATTGTGTTGTATTTCAGTGGCCTTCATGACTGCCAGGACAAAAAAATAAAAAAATAAAAAAAAAATCTAGTTTTAGTACAAATTTTCAAATATCATCATGGCTTTGGCCACATAGTTTCAAGCATTCCTTTCAGCTACTGTTCTTTAACGTGGTAGAAATAAGTATATGTTTATTACTGTTCAGTGTAAGTTTATTAGGGATTCTGAATCAATTAGGCAGAAACAGCTTTCTGCTGTTAGTTTTACAAAAATCTGTAAAGCTTCTTCTTTGCAGTAAGAACAAGAATTATAAGGAGACTTGTGCTAACCTTATGAAGAACTGGAAGCAAGAATTCTTTCCCTTTACATCACTGTTCTCATCAAATCATAGCATCATAGAATGGCTTGGGTTGAAAGGGACCTCAAAGATCATCAAGTTTCAATACCCTGTCCCATGCAGACCTGCTAATTGCTAGATAATATACTAGATCTGATTGCCCAGGGTCCCATCCAACCTGATCTTATGCTCCTACAGGGATGGATCATCCACAGTTTCCCTGAGCAACCTGTTTCAGCATCTCATCACTCCCTCAGTAAAGAATTTCCCCTGACATTTAATCTAAATCTCCCTTCCTTTAGTTCAAAACCATTCCCCTTGTCCTATCATTATCTACTAATGTAAATAGTTGTTTTTCTTCATGTTTATAAACTTCCTTTAAATAGTGGAAGGCTGCAATTAGGTCTCCCTGCAGTATTCTCTTCTCCAGGCTGAACAAGCCAGTTCCTTCGGCCTTTCCCCATAGAAGAGGTGCACCAGCCATTGGATCATCCCTGTGGCGCTTCTCTGAACCCCCTTCAAAAGCTCCATGTCTTTCCTGTGTTGGGGGACTCAGACTTGGACACAGTACTCCTGCTGATGCCTCACAAGGTCCATCCCTCTTCTGGTGGAGCCCAGGATACCATTGGCCTTCTGAGCTCCAAGTACACACTGCTGGTTCATATTAAGTTTTTCATCAACCCAGACCCCTAAGTCCTCAGCAGGGCTACTCTTAATGAGTTCTTCTCCCAGCTTGTATACATATCTGGTATTACCTCATTCCAAGATCAAAACCTTGAACTTTATTTACTGAACATCGTTAGGCTCACAAGGTCCTCTTTTCATGTTTATTAAGGTCCCTCTGGATGGCATCCCTTCCTTCTGCTGTATCAACAGCAGCACTCAGCCTGAACTTGTAATATTCTCTTTACTTTCTAGTTCCTCACTGGCAACACTGAACAGAGGCATAGCCTTGCTATTCACTAATATGGATTTAAGCTGTGGACCAAGTTTGTCTGGAAACTTTATTTCCCTTTGTCTTAATTTTTTTTTTTTTAACAGTAATGAGCCATATCTGACAGAGTTAGAACATATATAGAATGAGAATGACTAAGGATGTCAGTCTGCCGAAACTAGGTATTGCACGTTTTGAAAACATCCTTAACTCTGTCATGAACATGTTTTGTGAGTACTATGCTAGAGTAAAAATGAGCAATTAAATTGGTTTGATTCAAAGTGACAAGTTCGGCTTTCTGTGAGTCTGAGTAAGATCAGGATGCCTTAATAATTGGAGAAAACATTATGAAGCAGGACAGAATCATAGATCAGAAAAGACCAGAAAAGACCTATAAGATTATTCAGTGCAACTGTCCACCTATCACCAATCATTTTCACTAAACCACATCCCTCAACACAACATCTAAATGTTCCTTGAACATTTCCAGGGTTGATGACTCCACCACCCCCCTGGGCTGCCCATTCCAGTACCTGACCACTCTTTCAGAGAAGTAGTATTCTTAATGTCCAACTTGAATTTCCCCAGGCACAACTTGAGGCCACTCCCTTTAATCCTATCACTAGTTACATGAGAAAAGAGGCTCTCTTGACGGGGTTATAGAGAGTGACAAGGCCTCCCTTGAGCCTCCTTCAGACTAAACAATTGCAATTCCCTCAGCTGCTCCTCATAAGACTTGTGCTTCACACCCTTCACTAGCTTTGTTGCCCTACTCAGGACATGCCCCAGGGTCTCGATGCCTTTCTTGCAGTGAGGGACCCAAAACTGAACACAGTACTTGAGATGTGGCCTCACCAGAGCTGAGTACAGAGGTACAATTACTTCCCTTCTCCTACACTATTCTTGATACAAGCCACGATGGCAGTGGCCTTCTTGGCCATCCGAGCACTCTACTGGCTCATGTTCAGCTGAGCATCAACCAATATCCCCAGATCAGTTTCTTCTACGCTGTCTTCTATTCACTCTGTCCCAAGCCTGTAGCATTGCAGGGGTGTTGATTTGGCCAAAATGCAGGACCTGGCACTTGGTCCTGTTGAAACTCATCCCAGTGGCTTCAGCCCAGCTATCCAGCCTGTCCAGACCCCTCTGTAGGGCCTTGTTACTCCCAGGCAGATTGACACTTCCAGTCAACTTGGTATCATCTGCAAACCTACTGAGGGTGCACTCGATGCCCTCGTCCAGATCATCAATAAAGATACTGAAGGTACCAACCCCTGGGAACACCACTCATGGCTGGTAGCCAGAGGGATTTAACTCCATTACAATCACTCTCTGGGCCTGGCTCTCCAGCTAGTAATTTACTCAGCAAAGAGTGTACCTGTTCAAGCCATGGGCTGTCAAGTTCTCCAGGAGAATAGTGTGTGAGACAGTGTCAAAGGCTTTGCTGAAGTCAAGGTAGACTGCATCCACAGCCTTTCCCTTATCCAACAAATGGGTCACTAGATCATAGAAGGAGATCAAGTTGGTCAAGTAGGACCTGCCCTCCACAAACCCACACTAGCTAGGCCTGATCTCCCTGTTGTCCTGCACATGCTATGCTAAGTCCCTCAAGACAATCTGTGCCATAATCGTCCCTGGCACTGAGGTCAGGCTGTCAGCCCTGTAGTTTCCCAGATCTTCCTTATGACCTTCTTGTAAATGGGATTCATGTTGGAGAGTCTCCAGTCTTCCGGGACCTCTTCAGTTGACTAGGAACACTGACACATGATGGACAGTGGCAGTAGTAGTAGTGACAGAAAACTACTAGAGAACAGATACTTACTCATAATACTAAGATTGGAATGTCCATGGCAACCCCACAATCTAGATGAGAACAGAAGAGCAAATTTCTAGAGAGAGAATATTTAATATCTATTTCCTTCTTTACTAGTTTTATGTAACATGTTTTGGGTGAAAATACATCATTTGGATAACATCGTAACTTGCTGAATGATATTTTGATATATTAGATGTGGGAAAACCTACTGTTTCCAAATGGAAAGGACTCAAAACTTTAAACAACATACAGCATGTTTAAGAGCAGTAGTAAATGCCTTCCTTTTTCTGTACACAGAATTTACTTGAAAGAAAAAGGCACCATTTGTGATAATATATGTACCTCCACATTCAGAGGAAAGTATTTACATTAGTGTCTGGTGATTCAACACTTCTTATAGAGCACCATTTCTCTAATTGTTCCTTTTTAATTAAATACTACTTATTCCAGCATACTGCAAGAATATAAAGTAATCAAGATCATGGTAGTGAAATTAAATCTGCTTATTAAATAATTGTCAAATATTTAATTATTTCAAAGAAAAAAAAAGCAACACAAAAACCCAACCTAATTAATTCCAAAACAGTGTTCCCCAGAAATGAATGATTTTTCTGTTTCAGTGCTGTAACTTCAGTGAAGGAATTGTTTGAGACAATTATAGCTTAAGAGGTTTCCTTAGTTATAAAGTTCTGGTGCCTTTTTTAATAAAAGAAATACAAAATGTTAAGGAGCTCTGAGAATTCTAATATCCTTTTAGTAGGAAAAATTGAAAAGTTCAACTTCTTGTACAAAGTAAGGCAGCAGTTTCTCAGATTTGGACACATATAACATTACAATCTGCAGAAAATACCTACATTGGAGGCATATTAGATTACTCTGTCTACAAGTACGTGCGTGCAGATGTTCTGCAAAACCATCTCAAAGGCATTGCAGAAGTCCTTGAGAGAACTGAGATTGTTTGTTCTGGAGAAGTAGCAGCTTGGAGAAGACCTTACGGCTCTCAACAATTATCTAAAATGAGGTTGTGTTGAGGTAGGGGTCAACAAAGTAACTAGAGATATGATGAGGAGTGGCCTCAACTTTCATCAGGGGAGGGTCAGGTTGGGTACTAGAAAAAGTTTCTTCTCTGAAAAAGTGGTCAGGCGCTGGAATGGGTTGCCCAGAGAGATGGTTGAGTCCCTGTACCCAGAGGTATTCCAGAACATTTTGATGAGATAATAAGGGATATGGTTTAGTGGGGAAATACTGGTGTTAGGTGGACAGTTGGACTACATGATCTTGGAGATCTCTTCCAACCTTGGTGTTTCTATGATTCTATGATTCCAAGTCCAGGTAGACAAAATCAGTTGTCTATCCTTTGTTCACTAATTCCATCACTCCATTGTGGATGATTAACAGGCATTTTCTTTCAGTGGAGTTGTGATGGCTGTCACAGATTACCACCTTTTCTTACGTGTGCCTTAACATATCTTCCATGGAGATCTTCTCCATGATCTTTGCACGTACATGCAAAGGCTTACAAGCCTGCAGCTTTCCAGGACTTCTTTCTTCATTTATTAAAAATAATGTGTTCTGTTTTGTAGTCACAAGAGACTTTGCCATGACTTTTCAAATGTGATGAAGAGTGGCTTGGCAAGCAGATCAGCATGTTCCTTCAGGACCTTAGGATGTACGGCATCCTTCTCCATGGAGTTGCAAAATTCAGCCCCATGAAGCACTCTCAGACTTGCTCTGCTCTTACAGTAGGAGGAATTATCTACTCTACCTCTGACCTAGAGCTGTAGAGATGTGAGAGGTGTGAGAATCCTGACTGTCAGTGAAGGTTAAGGAGAAGAACTTTTTAAGCACTTTATTCTCCTCTATGTCAGCTATTGCCATTTCCCGCTTTTCATTTATTAGTGGAGGTACATGCTTCTTTTCCTGTCTCTTCTGAGCTATGCCTCTGGAAAATCCCTTGTTATTTTTTAACATCCTTAACCAAATTCAGTTTTATCTGCATCTTTACTTTCCTGATGCCAATTCATGTCCAGATGGAATCCCTGTAGTTTTTTGTGGCCACTAGTTACAGTTTACACTGTATGCACTTTACCTTCTTTTCCCTCAGTTTGACCGACAAATCAATGCTTAGTTATGCTGTCTTTCTGTTTCCTCTTTTTAATTTCTTCTAACGGAGAATGGAGAATGTGTGTGCGTTCAGAAGAGTGTTCTATTCCTGTGTCCCTAACATCAGTTTCCCAAGGGATCCTATTGAATAATTTGCTAAACATACAGAATTTCACTGATCTGAAGTTCAAGATTTAAGTGCTTTACCACATCTATAGTCCTTGTGGTCACGACGCTGACCAGGATATGTTTGTCATAGACCAGATTGCCTTGAATCTTAACCTCTTCAACGTCCTTTGCACTGAAGAGCACCATGTCCAGTAATACTTCATCTGTGATTGGTCTGTTCAATAAATGGATCAAGATGTTATCTTCAACGGAATCCAGGAGTCTCACAGATTGCTGGATTCTCACTGAGTTGTCTATCCTGTCAGATACTTGGGTGGATGAAATCCCCTACCAGAGTAAGAGCCTGAAAGTACCTCTTGCAGCTCAAGAACTCATCAACAGGTTCCCTTGGATCAAGCAGCCTGAATTAGACCTCAGCAACTACATGTCTTATATTGATCTGGTCCCCTGTTTTTACCCTGAAGACCTCAACCTGGACATGGCTGTTTCTCAGAGGTGCTCCTCGCAATCTATCCACTTCTTCCACTTCTTAAGGNTGTTGTAGAGACAATTCATCTGGTCTGTACGGTGATACAGTACTTTCTCAGAGGTGCTCTTCCAAACTCTTCTGGGACAACTCAGAGGATTTCCTCTGCTGCTTCCTGAAGTGACATTGTTCCCTGGATCTTCTCCATTACTCAGAAGTATACATCTTTCTTCCATAAAATCTAGTTTGGAGTTCTGGTGATCAGCCCAGCCATCTTGCTGCTCAGTATGTTCTTTACTCTCCTGGTCAGTTGCGTCCCGTTCAACATCAGTTTTTCTAAGTGCATCCAAGATAAGGTATCTTGAAACCATGAGAGTGACACTATCCATGCAGTCGTTCATTCAATGAATCCATTCTCCTCCTTCTACCCAGGTCTCAGTGTCCTTCCAGGAGGACTGAGGAGAACACTACCTGTGCTCCAAATCACTTCAACATCTCTAAGGGATGTAACGTCTTTCCAAATATTTTCTACTTGCAGCTTCCAAGCTGTGATCCAGCTTGAAAAAGCAGGAGCAGACAGCAGTCCTCTCACTTTGTCGCAGCTGTTAGCTTCTTCCTCATCTTCCAAATGCATGTTCTCAGCAGGCAGCAAATCTCTAAAGAGAGATTTCCCTTCTTGATGGTCTCATTCTTCCACTGTTACACTCCACTTTTTATACCTATGTGAAAAGATATAATGAAATATTTTTTGAAGTCAATGAATACACATTAACGCTAATCCTTTTTTTTATCATTTCCTTAATATTCAGCAGACTGATACTTTATTTCACAATTTTTTATCTTTAATTTAGTGGGATCAATGGTATAAATCACATATTAAAGTCCCTGGTTATTCTGTTTAATTTGAATCTACTTGTTGGATTCTTCTGTATTTTAAGTAGTACTTGCTCAGAAAGTGCTTGCCTTTCCCAGAAATGACCCTTCTATTAATACGCATATTTTTACCAAAGAATTTGGTGTTTAGTGGAAACGGTAATTGCACTACTGTTTCAGTGCAGGAATGTGACATCAAGTGCTGTGTTTCCAAGGGATAGAGAGTCCATGAGGACGGAGGTGTGATTAAGTGAAAACAGTTGGAAAATGACCTTAAAAGGAATTTTTGATGTAATGTCAAGAGTGATTCATAAAAACAGCAAAATATGTGTCTGAAAAAAGCAACTCTAAGAAGTGAATTTTTATAGATAGAAGAAGCTGTACTCCTCTGATATGTATTGTACAGAAAAGTAATGGACCCTAGAGTAGAGACAGAGCTACAGAAAAATCTGTGTTCAATAAGATATTCAGAAGATAACAGCTGATGAAGAAATGATGGAATAATCAACAGGCAGTGAGAAAGAGATATTCAAACACCTTAAAAGAAAGACTACACAATCCATTTTAACCTTGCTGAGTTTGAATAAATAGCTAGATATCTATGTGGACATTGTGATATGACATGCAGAGATGTCACTATGGACACCTTGCCTTTTACTTTTTGCCTTTGAAAACCTTGATACAAATAAGCAATCTAAATACTTTAAACAAAATTTGATTTTGAAGTGAAGATACCAATATATCAAAAGATGAAACACTGAACAGAGAAGAGCAGTAGAAAGACTTTATTAACCAAAATTCAGGAAAATCAAATCATGGGTGAAACATGAAGAATGTCAAGGAAGGCAAAATAAGCTTTGGTAAAATCCTTAACGCACAGCATACTATAGTTTTACGAAGTCAGTATACGTCATTTTTTCTTTTCACTACTCATTTTATTTTTTTATCATTATATTTCTCTGTCATTAAAGATTTAGAATATTTCCTTTTTTTTCTGTATGAATTAGATATTTTATTAGTATTTATTTGTGCATTGAAGAAAATTATCAAAATCTAAACATGTATTTTGTATTTAGCACTCAATCAAAATTTAAAAACTTTTCAAATCGAATTTATATAGTGTACAGTCACTTTAATCAGTCTTTTGTATCTCAATGAAATGAGTTTTTATAATAAACCCAAGAATTAATGTCTTAAATTAATATTTGAATTCCCTTAGATACAGCTGTAGGCTTATTATACAATATATTTAAGTGTGGTCTTTACTGATGTAAACATAGTAATATTTGCTGTTATTGTTGTTCTAGATTTTACTGTCTGTAAATGCCTAAAAACACTACCATTCATATGACATAACTTCACTAACAGTCAGAGATATGTGTGGAGTGTACATGTAGACTGCGGAGAAAATAAACACTGAAAGTATTATAGTCATCACTTACAAGCAAGTTTTTCACTTAATTAGCTTATGAGCTACAAGTGGAAAGGCAGGTTGATTGATATTGATGGCAGTATGATGTCATAACAGCTACAGAAAGGTGTGGAAAATACGGGCATTGCTACAGCTTCAGGAATGTACTCAGGGGATCTGGGACTGTTTTGAAAGCTCAGTCCATGCCAAATTTTTTACAGTATTTATTGTGTTCTATGCTAAATTTCAGAGAATTTCTAGTACTTTCAAGATGAAAAGATTATTTAGACAGGAACACTGAAAGAACAGTTTCATTTAAAAGAGAGATTATTTCCTATTGTTTTTGTTCAGAGCAAATATTTTGAAATTATCATATTTAGAAAAATACGAGGTGAAAATAACTACAACCTTAAAATACCTCACATTTTTTTTTCAGTATAAAACTCTAGTTTTTAACTTTATCTATTTTTCATATAAGCTATATATGAAATAAAAGTCTTGCTATCTTTGCATTGAGAATGTTTCTGATGAAGTTGCATTTCAAAACACAGCAAAGCCAGCTGAATACATATTTCTTTCCTGTTACTGAAGTACAAAAAAGTGAAAGAAGAAAATAACCATAAACTGTCATCGGAGAAAATGGCCAGAGTCATGACATACACCATATATGGTTAAACCATTCTCCATTTATTACCTGGATTGCCTTATTCTTATAGTGTTTAAGACAGGGACATATAGAAAATAGCACTCAATCATTGGTAGAGAGCCTCGAGAAAAACAACTCTAAAAACACTCCTGGCAGTTAACAGTTCTGCAAAACACATCCCGGAGGAGGTAACTTTTGATTGTGATATTGTAGTAGTTCTGCAGACTCTCTGCTGAAGGTCAGCTTCATGAGTCATTTCAAGTCATGCACTCTTCCTCCAATTAGGGTCTGCCATCCCACAGCTCACTTGAACTTGTTTTCCTTTTCATCTAGAAGTTTCCTTGTTTCTCAGCCTTCCTTTCTCATGCTGCTTATCCTGTTCCACAGCTTCTGCACTAAATGCACTTTCTTTTATTCCCACAATAAACCATACCGGTCTTAGTGACATATGTGAGATTAATGCATGATCATGTACAACTTACAAATGAAAAAGCAGATACATCAGTATACAGCATTGGCTATGATTTTACTCATTCCTGTGTAAGCATTGTTTTTATTCAGGATTTTATGAAAGAAAAACATATAATCCTTTTTTACTGTATTTATTACAATAGTTATCTATTTAAAGTCTGCAAAGAGGTTACAGAAAGCAGAGAAATTTCCAGGAGAAAAAAATGCACTTACCACAACTTTCATTGTATTGCCATTCTTGTGTGGGCTTCCAGTTCAATGACATTACTGTCAATTAGAGATTGTACAGGCTCTGTTTCAGTTTCCTTAAATTAAGGGTAGGTCTTTCTGCAGAAGGCAACAACAGATATACTCTGGAAATCCCTCTGGGGATCTAAAGTTAGAAGTGACTCTAAACATGTTCTCCTTATTTTCAGTTCTTATCTCAGACAACCCTGTCCAAAGCCTTCTCCACTGTATGCTTCTGAAATGACAAATAAGACCGAAAATTTGCCTAATTATTTGCTTGACTGTAGAATTCCCTCACAACTCTTTCCAGCACCATGCAAATGAAATCTACCGCTGTTTGTCTGTCATTTGTTTACATGTCTACTAATCTCCATAAAATCTATGTTTCCTGAACCTGCGTATTTTTTAACTGCACTAGCAGAACTGGCCATGTCAACAGGGGCACACACCTCAATCAAGGCTGTATTACAGACAAGCCATTCTTTTATACAAGAAAAGCACTGAGAAAGATCAAAATTAAACTCTGACTTGTGGAAGTTCCAGAAATGATCTGCTGTTTCAGGAGGGATAAATGACAGTATGGAAGAGCTAAACAATATAATCCTCCCTGCAGTTCCATCAGATGTGGGGATTTGAGAGGAGTCTTGATTCTTAGTGCAAAGATACAGATGCCTAGCCTCTGCAGTACTCCTATGAGAAATCCTTCCCTTTAGCATTCTGGAAGGCTTACTGGTTGTTCTACTGTTGTATTCCTTATTAGTTCTTGCTTTGAAGAACAAAATTGTTTGGAATCAGAAGTTCGTGTTCTTCTAAGCAAACTGAGATCATGACCAATTACTAGTAGACAAGTACTTTCTAAAGGATGAGGTAAAAAAAAAATAAAAATAAAAAAAATAAATAATAAAGAGAATGTGTAGGAGTAAGTACTGAACAGTAGAGAAAACAAGACACTGATATGTAATCCTGTGTATTAAACCAAGAGGTTGCTATTTTTTCTGTTGCTTTACTAGTCTTGTCGGAAAAGTCCTGGTGGCAGTAAAAGGAAAAAAAAAAAGAATAATAGCTGGAAAAAACCGTTAGGCATCTCTGATTCATTTGTCTCATTTGTTACCCCAGGACTTTGGAATGATGTGTCTCATGAGATTTCTCCAGAGATCAAACACAGAAATACATAATTCCCATGAATCTCTCATTCTCAGACAAGAATCCATCTGGATTCTCAATACAGTATTCTGTAAAAAATACAGTCTAAATAAGTAAGTGAATTTGTTCAGTCATGTCTGAAATAAGACAGCACAAGAAGAATTTATTCTTTTTGGTTTTCTGTAACAGAATCACACAAAACTAATGTTCATTTTACATTCAGAATGAAATAATCCTTGCCACATTTTGACTGTATCCCAAGTATAAGTAGGGAGAAATACTCATGTGTTTGCTAAACTTGCTGCCACTGCAACCCAAATGTACCCCTATTGGCATTTCCATTTCACAATGAAATAAAGGCAAACCACCTATTTTCAAAAGTCTACACTTAGCAAATCATCTCAACAGAGTTATAAGGGAATTATGGTATTAAAAACAAGAAGAACAATGCAATTGTTCAATGCTAATGCTAATGCTGAAGGCAAGGCTAGGGAGCACATGTTGCTTGGATGATTCTAAAGGGAAAACAGAGAGGGGTCTCATGACTTGTCAATAGTTTTATATTTCCCTCTGAATGGAAAATGGAAAACTCCAAAGTAACACAAAGTTCTCTGAGGTATGTAGTTCTCTTCTGAAACAGGTATTGATGGAAGAATTTGTTCTGGATTCTGTCTCCAGGAAACTGGAACAGAAGAAAGTTATCAGAAGTAGTTAGTCAGCATGGGTTCACCAAGGGGAGGTCGTGCTCGACCAACCTGGTAGCCTTCTATGATGTCATTACTGGCTGGGTAGATGGGGGGATAACAGTGAATGTAGTCTACTTTGATTTCATCAAGGCAAGGAGAGAGGGCAGTGGATGCAGTCTACCTTGATTTCAGCAAGGTATTTCATACTGTCTCCCATGACATCCTTACAACAAAGCTAAGGATGTGTGGGATAGATGAGTGGACAGTGAAGTGGGTTGAGAACTGGCTGACTGGCAGAGCACAGAGGGTTGTTGTTGGCGGTGCAGAGTNGGAGACAGGACAAGGGGAAACGGACAGAAATTGCAGCACAGGAGGTTCCACACAAACATGCACAAGAATTTCTTTATGGTGAGGGTGATGGAGCACTGGCACAGGCTGCCCAGGGCAGTTGTGAAATCTTCTTCTCTGGAGATATTCAAGACCCGCCTGGACGCCTACCTGTGCGACCTGGTGTAGGGAACCTGCTTTGGCAGAGGGTTTGGACTCGATGATATCTAGAGGTCCCTTCCAACCCCCATGATTCTATGATTCCATGATTCTGTGATTTTGACACTGTCTCCCACAGCATCTTTATAACAAAGTTGAGAAAGTGTGGAACAAATGAGTGAATGGTGAGGTGGGTTGAGAACTGGCTGACCAGCAGGGCACAGAGGGTTGTGATTGCTGGCACACAGCCCAGTTGGAAGCCTGTACTAAGAAATGTTCCTCAGTGGTTGGTACTGGGTCTGGTCCTGTTCAGCATCTTCATCAATGACCTTGGTGAGGGAATAGAGTCACTTCACTCTCATCAAGTTTGCTGATGAGACAAAGCTGGGAAGAATGGCTGACATGCTAAAAGGCTGTGCTGCCATTCAGCAAGACCTGGACAGGCTGGAGAGCTGGGCAGTAAGAAACCAGATGAAATTTAACAAAAGCAAGTGTAGAGTCTTCCCTCCTAGAGAATTAAAACTGCATGCAGTGGTAGGGGCTGGGGGATGACCTGCTGAAGAGAAGTTTTGAGGAGAGGTACCTGGATGTCCTGGCGGATGACAGCTTGGCCATGAGCCAGCAGTGTGCCCTGATGACCAAGAAGGCGAATGGGATCCTGAGGTGCACTAAGAAGAGTGTGGCCAGCAGGTCAAGAGAAGTGATCCTCTCTCCTCTGCCCTGGTGAGGCCTCACCTGGTGAACTCTATCCAGTTCTGGGTTCCCCTGTGCAAAAAAGACAAGGATCTCCTAGAAAAGAGTCCAGTGGAGGGCTACAAAGATGATAAAGGGCAGGAAAAACTTCCCTTATGTGGAAAGGTTGAGAGACCTGGGTCTGTTCAGCCCTGAAAAAGACTCAGAGGAGGTCTGATCCATGTCTATACATATCTAAGGAGTGAGAGGCAGAGGGATAATGCTGAACTCTTCTCAGCAGTGTGTGGCAACAGGAGAAGGGGAAATGACCACAAACTGATGCATAAGAAGTTCCGCATAAATGGTGTGGTATCTTCATCACAGTAAGGGCGATGGAGCACTGGCACAGGCTGCCCAGATAGGTTGTGGATTCTCCTTCTTCAGAGGCATTCAAGATCCACCTGGACGCCTACTTGTGCAACCTGGTCTAGGGAGCTGCTTTGGCAGGATCTGTACAAGTCTCTTCCAACCCTGACAGTTCTGTGATTCTGTGTATACCGGGAACTATCGGTGAGCCATAGAAGTGGAGCATTAACTCTTGAACTCGAAGTGCACTACATGATGTCATGATGTGGAACACCGATAACAAAAGATCACAAAACCATGACACTCATACAATTAGCACAGACTCAAGACAGCTCCAGGCTGGATACTTTGTAGTCTTATTTGCATCAGGATGTGTGGGCATATCCTTAGGCATGATCAATACAAGCAGCTCCTCATCTAGTTTTAGATGCCTGAAATCCATACATTTCAGCTGGGCAGATAAGCTCCCTATGTAATGCACAAACAAAGATAGTTATAAATAATATATACACCAGTGAAAACACTGAGTGAGCAGTGGCCCAAGTTAGGCTATGTGGAGAACTAAAATCAGGAAATAATCTCAATCTATTGCTTCTAGTAAAGTTTACAAATTGATTCCATGGGCTAGGTGGACGTATCTATATGAATATGAGAGCCTAAATTCAGAGTCTTCTCCAGTATTTAATTGTGTTATTTGGAACAAGAAACAGGAGTTACTCCATTATTGGATTTTTCCATCCTCCCTTCTAAATTTCCAATATCTGGAGTCACAATTCAGGACTCTTTATGACCCCCCAGCTTAAGATTTTCAAATCCATATTTGCAAACCCTGACAGAGTTGACAATATAAAAACAGAGAAGGATTCTTGGATTTCTTTGTTCTTGCCACCTGATTCTTTGTTCTTGTCACCTGATTCCAGGCTCAGAAGTCTTGCTTCCAGCTATTATATATTATTATGCTATATTCATACTACCAGTTCATTTCTGGTCCATCTCATGACTAGTATGTTTTTTTTTTGTTTTTTTTTTTTGCTAAGTCACACTAGAAGCTTATATTTGGCACACGGTTGAACAGTTGAGAGTGGACACCTCAACTCTCACACACTTTCAAACTAAGAACTCTTCTAATCTAGAGTTGATGTTGCTGTCATTCTCAGACTGAGATAACACACTCTCCACATATTTTACTGTTCAGAATCATTTAAACTTTTTTCTTCAGGTGGGTCTGTAGATGTTAGTGTATTCCATTCCTATCCTGATTATATCTTACTAACGTTCTGCCAGATTTCCATAAGCGTGTTTTCAATTTATGAACAGTATTCATAAATGAATGTTTGTTTTATAGATAAAATAACTACTGATACTGATAACCTGTCAAATTTTCCTTTACCAATTTTCCCTCTTATTCATTATATATAGTACTTAGTAAGCACCATATTTTCTACCTTATCAAAGAAATATCTTAAGTGTATCATGATCATTTGTATTCTTTGTTGAGGATCTGTATTTCTTTCACTTATGGAAGAAATAAGATACTAAAGAGAGCTCAGGGTTCTATCATCCATTTTTAGTAAATTTAAGCTATTTTTTTTTTCTGCAATTTCTGTCTGCTTTCAGTCTCCTAATGTGTACTTGTTACGTCCTTCAGGAAATGCTCCACTAAGGAGCAAAGCCATTATAGTGGTTTAGTATCAAATCATGTGCAAGACTGTTCTCTTGCTATTTTTATTAGCTGTTTCACCATTTATTTTATGTGTACAAATTACTTTTTACTTTTTTTTTTTTACATACATATGTGAGACCTGTTATCATACTTATTAGCAGATGAGTAAATTCATTCTCCAGTTCCCCGTACTAAAACTGTAACTTCCTAAGTTGGGCTCCACAACAGTCAAAATGCTCATTTATCAAAAATCCTAAACAAGAAATGAGAAGAATCATGAGGGCTAAAGACATGCATTTTCACCAAAACTAAAAAAAGATGCCTCCAGTAAATCACTGCATCCTTCCAAAAGAAATAAGTACTATTTTACATCAAACAGCAGAAGATAAACATCTGTGTAGTCATATAATTTGTTACATCTTTCAAATCTGTTGTTACAATAATGCTCAGAGAGTCCAGATAGAACATTTACAAGTGCTGTTTTTTCTCCTGCAGCTGAACTAGGCCACATTCAGTCTGTTCTGATTTCTGTCACACATAGGTTGCTCTGAAGGTAAAGCTTCCTATTTATTTTGATGGAAACCACAATAGATGGAAAGACCACAACAATACTGTATGAGAGAACGAATTTTCAGCCTAACAACGCTGCTTTTCTGCATAACTACCACCATCACAGATTAATTTTTGCCAGTGATGAATGAAAGCCTGAATGTTGTTAACAGGGAACTGCACCAGTGGAGGCGATACAAAGCTGCTGCCGCCGCTGCTGAAACGCACCACTCGCCACGTCACTGTGATCACTTACACTGTTAAGACTCCAAAATCATTCAGCAGTGAACGACAGGGGATAAAACCTTTTCACGTGGAGGAATTCAGTCTTTGCTTCATATGTACTTCCACATCAGATGCCATTCTGTCAGACTGCCCCTCTGTTGCAATCAGTCACACAGCAACAGAATGGAATCGAATATCAGTGGTACTTCTACTGCCATACCAACAAAATCCACCTCTGATGGTGTGGATTGGCCAACATAACAAAAAAGGTGGCATCACTTTTGGAATAACCTCATAGGTTTTAAACTTTCAGTGAAGTGTCACATTTGGTAAAAACGTCTATTCACAAACAGCATTTTATTTTATTATTTTATTTTAATTTATTTTTATTTATTTATTAACAAATACAGGAACTTGCAGGTTTGCAACCAGCAGACAAACTGTACAATTCTGCCCCTATTAGTTATGTTGTATTCATTTTTGACAGGAATTTTTTCATTGGATGCCATCCCTATTATAGAAATCTATCATTAATAGACACTAATACAGTAGGGTACGGTGGATATAAATTCTATTTTTTTGTTAAAAATGGCTAAAATATGGCCTCATTATTAAAGTACTCTATGTAATGTGACTGCTTATTTGGTTTTAGTTTATGTTTGACTTTGTACATTTCTGTTGAATGCAGTCTCTGCAAAGGATTACAACAGTGCTTTTCTGCAGGATTGCTAGCAATGCTGAGAAGAAGATTTTACATAATATTGAAACAGTTCAATTTGCATCAAGAAGGCACATTTACTCTAGCTGCATAATATGACTAGGTGCTGAAAAGAAAAATCTGTAATGCCATTAAAACTGCAGCAGGTGGCACTACAGGTAGGGTTAAAAATGGCCATCCAGCAGAGAGAATCAAGAAAACAGAAATAAATCGGACTAGAATGAAACTTTTAAAACTATTATCAACTGTATCCCTTTCTTACTATTAGGTGGGTTGAGTAGAATGGTTGGATATATAAACAGTTGGCTTGATGGAGCTTGTTTAGTCAAAAGATAGATGCAAAAGTTAATGAGTGAATAACAATATTCACAGTCAATCATCTGGGATTCTGATGACTTCACTTGCTTCAATTCTTGCATTTCATAAGTAAGCATTAATTTATTGTGTGAGTTTTCTTTTTCTTTTCTTTTCCTTTTCTTTTCCTTTTTTTTTTTTTCTTGTCATTAAATTATGTGAAGAACTATGATTAATTGAAAATGAAAATATATTTTTACTTGTAAAGTTGACATTTTTAGAGAGACATTGACAAATGCTTTCCCTGAGATGAAACTTACAATTGTCTCATGTCTTTACCATCATTTCACACTGGTTTACAATTAATAAGCAGATTTTAGTAACATAAGGAATATGGATAACACAAACGTAGAACTACTTTCAGTTTATAGACAAAAGCTCACCGTCAAAATGATTTTAAGGGGAGATAATTTTCCTGGTATTTT
>VXAB01007523.1:165144-211135 GCA_013399175.1 Odontophorus gujanensis | reverse complement strand
GGACTTGCTGAATGGCAGCACAGGATTCCAGAATGTCAGCAATTCCTCTGAGCTTTGTATCATCAGCAAACTTGCTGAGGGTGGACTCTATCCCCTCATCAAGGTCATTGATGAAGATGTTCAACAGGACCACACCCAGCACTGTTCCCTGAGTGCAGCACTGTTCCACTAAGTGCAGGCCTCCAACTGGACTCTGTGCCACAGATCACAACCCTCTGAGCTCCACCAGTCAGCCAGTTCTCAAGCCACCTCGCTGTCCACACATCTATTTCACACTTCCTTAACTTTGTTATAAGGATGCTGTAGGAGACATTGTCAAATGCCTTCTTATTTTATTGTCTTATTTCATCAACATTATTTTAAAATTCATTTGCAACTCTGAAAATAATACCTCCCATTTATTTCCACGAAAACCACAACTGATACAATGATCATTTAACTGCTTAGCATACTCAGAAGGAGTTGATACATCTCCTATAAAATATATTTTAGATTTCAAATTAAAAAAACAACTACCTTTTATTGAAGTTAAAGTGTGGCAATCTACTGTTTATCTCCAATTCTAATTAATAATTATTTTGTTTATATTTTAAGAGCACTTTTACAAGAATCAGGATGCTGGAGTGACATAAAACATTACTATCACAGTACCACCAGAGTTGTAACAAATAGTGAGCTTGAAAGCTAGATTCTTAGAACACTGGAAATGTGAAATTAATCATCCTCTAATTGGTAAATATATCATTAACACAATTTCATTATCCAGAGTAAGCTCTCACTACCTGGAAGTATTGACATTTACTGGAAAAATAAGTTGTGTATTTCATTTAGTCCATAAAAGGAGTAGTTTCTGGTTTATGGTAGAATATATAGTACAATATGATAATACGGTAGGAAAAAGATGCTTCAATACATAGTAGTAGATGTCTTTTATTAAAAATATTCTCATAAGCAGATGATATGCAATGAAAATACATTTGAAATAGAATTTATTGGTAACTATATGTATCCAAATTTCTAATTTAGTTAAAAGCAAAGCTTCAACCTGAATATCAGTTTCATTTTTTTTGATGTCTGAACAACACCTGGCTAGATACTTATTACTTTACATATTCAGTAGAAATCATAAGCACATGATCTTGCATCTGAATGCTGAACAAAATCAGTATTCCATCAGCCAATAATGAAAGGATATTGCCAGATGGATCCTGCCAGGTGTTAGCAATTAATTATTGATATATTTGGGGAATATTTAAAATGATATTAAAATGTAGAGTCTTCCTGCATGAGAGTGATGCATTATATAGTCGGTTGCTGATTATGTGCATTTTCCTTCTTTACCTCACACAAAATGTTGAAAAGAGATCCTGAAGAAATCAAAGGCACTCCCTTTGGCAGGTTATTATGTGGCCTGTTGAAAACAGGGTTTGGAAGAGGATTTCAGAATATGTTTTATAAAGAAACAATGATAACACAGAAATTTCTTGTTCATTTTCCACTTGTTTGTGAGGCTTTCTCTTCTCCTTTAAATGCATATTTCAATATCAAGCATAAGACACTAATTTGAGGTAAAAATAAAATTAAGAAAGCATAACCTCTTGTTCATGGTTTGATTATGTTTTTAAAGTGCTGAAGGACAAACAGAAATGCAATTTAGCTGATCCACGATTTACAGGATATGATGCAATAGTTCAGCTGACAACAGTAAAAATTGATGTCGCCTGTTCCCCAGAGTAGGGACAACAGCGGAAACACCACCATAGAGGCTTATTCATGCTTTACCAGTAATGCAATGTTTGTCAAGCCTGCCCTTGGTACTGTAGTTCATTCTTTGCCAGTTCAATTTCAGTGTCTCAGCTGGATGGTAAACAGCAGTGACAGTGGTTTCTGATAAGAATATTTGTCTATAGCATCTCACTTGTACTATCTGGATTTAGACTACTCCATAGGTTTCCAATCAAGTTTAGAACTGATATAGTGATGTAACAGAATCAGCCTTTATTTTTAGATTTTTTTTTTATCAATGACACTGAGCACTGCTTGAGCCTTTTTCTGCTCCAAAGTAACTCTGGAAGATTATTAAAATAGTTAGAGAGAGACATAAAAATCCACTTATGTAGCTTCTGTAAGAAACAATCTTCAAAATCTTTGGTGTTTTTTTTTTTTTTCTCTCTCTTTGAATCTTGTCTTTGTGCAGAAAGAAAAAAATTGGATTCATTGAAATGAATCCATTTCATTATGCCACCTAGAATTTGAGAAAGTTAAACCTAAGTTAGTAAAATTTGTGTCCTCTTTCAGTCAATAAATATAAATAGGCACATCCAGAGAGGAATTACTTTGACCCACATCATGGGCCCCTTTTACAGTGAAATGATTCTCCTGTTTAATCAATACACTGTCTATGAAAGAAGGGCAGAACATACTAGTTCTAGAAAAAAAACTATATACTTTAGTAACTCCAAACATAATGCCTCCTATTTCTTTCCATGGGAACTACAACAGGTACAAAAAACTATTTGTTAGAGAAAATTCTCAGCTACAAAACACTACTGTTCAACATGGTCATGACCATTAACTAGGAATTTCTCCCACCAATTAACTGGAAGATCCTTCATGCTGAGCTTGTAAGCATTTACATGACAGCCTGGAAAACGGCTTGTCTTTCATATCATTGTCACCTTTGCTGAAAGGCATTGCCCATCATTGCATCAGTGGGTGCAGCTTTTTCCTCACCGAGGACTTCAATTCCACACCACTGTTCTATATGCATCTTCATGTCAAAAACCATTCTGTCACACTGCACCTCTGCTGCCGTCTGTTGCACAGCAACAAAATGTAATTTTGGTGGGAAGGTTCAGCCTATACTGCTGTAGAACCAACATTTGCCTTTGATGTTGTGAGCTGACACAGTGAAATACTAAGTATTACTTTTGGAGCAGCCCAAATATTTTAATGTGGCAAATTATTTTACAACTAGATATCTTGAAAACGTTGTTGCATTACTACAAAAAGAGGTCGTAAAACTTATTTTTCCTAATGTTACACTGACCACAAAGGAAGGATTTTCTGCCACTTCAACGTTTTAAACCAGTTCACATTTTTCTGGAATGAACACCACAACATGGAGAGAAGTTATGAGGCTGACAGTCAAATCATGTTCAGATTTGTGGCTCACATCACAAGGAAAGTGAGGTAAAAGGAAAAACTCCATTTAAACCCAACTGTTTCATGTAAGTGCCTGTATAGTTGTCTCCCACTTAAGAGGTCTAGGGATCAATTTGTTTTGCATTCCCAGGCTTCTCCTGTGCAGGCCCTCTCTATTGTTCTGCAAGGCCTAACGTATGTCCTCTCTTACATCTGTAGATCTACCTTGGAGAACCTCAAACGATCACAGGTGCCTGTGCATTTAAACTAAGCTGCTAGGTAATGTAATAAATTGGACTTAAATAATAATTCTTAATGTAATTGTAACCACAAAGTGATTTTGTTTCCCCATTATAGGTATCCACCAGGATGCCCAAGATTATCAGAGACATCTGCAAATAACCAACAGACACAATAGAGGGCTTATGGGGAAATGTTTCCTTCTTTCTGGTGCACAAAACAGCTGTGTGGCTGTATATAATCAGCTAAACTGGTTCAAGGCTCATCTGAATTATACCAAGTTAGCTTCCACTGGCTATAATGAGATGCTGAGCTACCCAGTATGAACAGGGAATAACCACATATAGATCCCTAAATTTAAGTCTTTCAGTCTTGAGCTAAACTCTTTTCCTGAAAGTTTAGAATGGTGCCATTAGCTTCCAGACTTCAGAACTCATGTACCACACTTCCCAAGACACATCAAAACTGAGCTAGGAATGTACAAGATCAGAATTAGTATTATCCCCTGTCTGCTTGCTCTAGCTAGAACGGTCACGGAGTCTCATGTTGATGCATCAGAGCAAAGGGGATACAAAGCCATTTGGGATCTGGCAACTCCTGAGGCATAAGAATTTCTCTAGCAGGTGTAGAGACAACACAACTCACTTGTAAATCATCTTCCCCTTTTAAAAGTGGAAAGTTTGTGATAAAGAGAGCATGGGAAGCACACTGCTCTGCTCCAGTGATTTCTTGGCAAGATTTTAGCCCTCCAGGACTCTACCTAGCTGTAGCAGCTTGACCAGTCCTGGAGTTCTCTTTTGTAATTCTGAAAGTTTAATTATGTATGAGATGTATAGCGATGTCTGTGTTTAAATCTGCCTGAATTTTTGCATCCTAGAGGGCTGTTCTGGGCATCTTTGAAGTCTCAGTGAACACAGGGAAAAAAGATTAACTCTTTCTATAAGAACCACCACTGTAATCTCTTTTTGAGTAGGCAGTTCCTCAGGATTTATAGGGGAAAAGTATGACTTTNCCAGGTCAAACCATCCCACAAACCTTTGACAGGGAAATACTTGGAAAGGAAACATCACGAAAATTAAGGACGTGGCATTTATGGAGTTTTTTGGGGAATAGAAATTGGAAGTTTAGGCTGGCTCTGTTGTCAATTGTGAGACTTACGAGTCTCTGTAAGATAAAAATTCCACATACACAAAACAGGAAAGAACTTAAGTAACTGATTGAGCTTAAGACATGTTAGTCCCTGGGGCCTAAAAGACTGAATCAGAAATGGGCATTAGGCACCTGTGTCCATACAATTTTTTTTAATGAATAAAACTAATTGGATAAATTTCCCATTTACAGATGAAGGGGGAAATTAACTTCAGAATCAGTAATTTATGTCTAAACTGCATGACACAGGCACCTGGGCTGAGGACCTGTGTTACAGTCAACAGATGCAGGCATCTCAATTATCTACTGGCTTCTTCTATCCCTACTGCTCCTATCTCCCATTGCTCAGATCACACTCTCGCTTACTGGCACACAAAATAAAACAGGAAAATTCTCTTCTCAATAGCAGACTATGCCCACACACAACTTTGGCTGTTCCTTCTTAGTGAGACTAACATGCATGGAAAAGCTAGTTCCATATTATTAAACCCTTACTTTCCAAGAAGGACAGATCCAAATAGCATGATGAGGATTGCCTGTAGTCTCTGCTAAATTTCTAACTAAGAAAGATAGTCCTATAATAGTACTTGCCAATCCCCCTGATGTTCAGTTGTTGCCCTACCATATGCAGTGAGATCATGGAAGCAGAGGAGAACAATCAACAGGGGATGGTCCTTGAGCTCATTAACTCACTTTTCAGTTCCTTCTTTCAGGCATTGGGTTTCTGATCTTCAATCTGAAAAAGGTTAAAACAATTTTCAAAGGAGAATCTGAGTCATAATTTCTTGTTGTGTGTACATTTCTGAGTGACTTGTTGAAGAACAACCTGCATGTGGCAGACTGCTGACACTGTAAAGCGTATAGCTTTATTACAAATTCTGCTATTCAGTTGTAATTTCTTTTATCTCTCAATATCCATGTTTTTATTTGATTCCATGTCCAATTTATTTGGCTTCTGTATGTATATCAAAGCAATTTATGATTATCCATGAGAATCTATGAAATGATGTCTCACTCTCAAAGATAGAAAATAACTAACTATTCTGAGAGCATGGTCATGCCATCAAATAGTCAATTCATTTGCAATGATCACACATCTGGCACCTTTTTCATATCTATGCATACCTACCTTGATGTAGAGCATTGTGTTTTCAATGTAATCCTCCACAGACCAATAAATTCACTCTTTATCATCTTATTGAACTGAATAGTGTCAGAAAACTCTGCGAGAGTGTGTAAGATGGTATAAATTCTAACCAGTTTAAAACTGAGCATGTCTATTATCAGCAATATTAACTAATGAAAAATGCTTCAATCCAGTGCCAAACACGCATTCTTAATCTGACACTTTAATGGGATATGATCCAGATGAAATGGTGTAAGTTACAAGAGAATGAAGAACGTGAATGTAAAAGGCCAAGAACCCCAGTTTTGTCTTCCAAGTTTTTACCCAAGTGAAAAAATAAGTTTTCACAGCTGTTTGGTCCTCCAACATTTCTCTTTGAAGAAAAAACATGGAATGGCTCTTCTATTGTTTTACCTTTCTACTCCATACACAAAAGAAATGAAGTACCACCTGTCTTTTCCCTGATATCCACCTCATAGCTCCATTCTTTTGGGTCCTTTTTCTTTAGTTTTCACCAGATGAACAAGGATATAGGGTTTTTTTTTTAATATATATATATATATATATATATACTGTTTTTTTGTTTGTTTTGTTTTTTTTTTTCTAGTGAAATTAGCCATCCCCAAATGTCTATCCAAACAAAGAAAAAGACAACCTTCCTACTGTTTTTGAAGAAAGGGCAAAATTTCCCTGTCTTCTGAGGACTAGCTCTGACTTCACTCCCATTAACTATGACATCCATACTATCCTTCAGAGCCATCCAATTGGGAACCTACTTTCCTGGAGCTTCTCTCTGCTGGATACTGTGTGCTTACTCCTATGGGGGAAGACAATCTTTCCCAACACTTCCCATCCTACATTTTCCATATGACCAAGGACGCAGCCTCCAGAAAAAGGTAAACATGCACTCTTCTCCTGCCTGTGTCCACAAACATATTTTTTCTGCAGAAAAGTTGTTGACAAACATAAAAGCTACTACTACTACCACTACAACTACTACTACTACTACAAGGATTTGAAGGTACCAGTGGATGGTAAGCTTGACATGAGCCAGCAGTATGCCCTCACTGAAAGTCAACCACATTCTGGGATGGGCCCTAAGAAGGGTGGCCAGCATGTTGAGAGATGTGAATCTCCCCCTTTACTCTGTGTTGATGAGGCCTTGCCTGGAGAAGAGACAGCTTGGGGGAAACAAGATAGCAGCCTTTCAGTATCTAAACAGGGTTATAAGGAAGAAGGAGACAGACTGTAGTTTGGATGTAAGGAAAAACTTCTTTACAGTAAAGGCTGTTAAGCACTAGAATAGGCTCCCCAGGGAGGTGGTTGAGTCACCATTCCTGAATATGTTTCAAATCTGTTTGGATGTGGTGCTCAGGGACAAGATTTAGCAGTGAGTTTTTAGAGTTAGGGTAGTATGGTTAGGTTGCGGTTGGAGTTGATGAACTTGAAGATCTTTTCCAACCTGGGCGATTCTATGATTCTGTGATTCTATTATTCTTAGAGAGCTGTGAAAATACAACAATCCTACTGCACCGATGTACTATGGGAAAAGTTAATTGCATTATAATATTTATTTTTTTCTATTTTTTTCTCTCACCCTGACTCACCTTACCTTATAGAAATCAGCGTATAGAAATTAAAGAGTAATCCACAAATATCAAAGCCAGTAAATGGACTCACATCAGACAAATTCATCTCATATTCGAGGTTTGCTCAGAGTGTGTACATACTGACAATAATGCTGGTAACACTTGAAAATAAACAGAGATTTATTTAATGAATGATTAGTAAAAATTCATCTCAGCTTCTTGCATTATCTGAAATAAGATGCAAAAGAAATGTATCATAGGTAGAAATACAAGAGCAGTGAAAGAATATTAAATCAGTATGCACAAGACTTGGATTGAAAAGGCAATTTTAACATAGGTTTTTATTTACTTTTGAGTGTTTTGCTTAGCAGCCATGCAAGTTTATTGCTGTTGCTTTTCATATCAAATTCACAAGAAAAAAATTCTACCACTTAGAATTTTATTTATACACATATATTGAAATATTTTGTTTTTCATATTTTTAATATTTTTCATTTAAATCTTTAAATGAATTAACCACACTGTCATGGAAATAAAAAAAATGTATTTAAAATGTCGCATTTAAATCATATTTGATATTAGGTTGTTTGATGTTTTTGAGATGAAAAAGCTTTCTTTTAAGATTCAGAAAGTAATCCATTTTCAAAAGAAAAAAAAATTATATGACCCTGTAATGTACAGATAGAAGAAATCATTTTGCACACATTTTCTTTATATGTCATTTTCCCCACTAGAATTTCAAGCTTCAACTGCAAACTTATTTTGATATGTTGCACATATCTTGCAAGATGTATATGCATCGATATAGTTTTATTTTAAGACAGTTGCAATTGCATTAAATTCTGATGAGATTCAAGTCCATTTTGTGCCATCATTTTGGAACAGAACATGTAGAATTTTTGTAAAATAAGAATATTTGCTATTATATTGATACTAAGAGAATTTCATTTTGACATGCAGTTTGTGAAGAAAATGCGTGAGAAACTATAGCAGCATTGCTTGGAAACCTGTGTGTCATCTTCTGAATGAACTGGCTGAATTTGACACACTCACCTCATAGATTAAGGTGATTATGTCTCACATTATGCATGTGAGAGGTTGATCAAGCTATGTTTATAAAGAAATTTTGCTTAATATTATGAATCCGATTAATGCATGGAAAGCCTCATCAAATGCACACTAAGGCCAGTGGGAATCTGTACAGTGGTATCAGGGGAGCTTTACTTCTACTGTTCAAATGTGTAGGTCTTCATTGACAAAAAATACTGGTATGGGTATCTGTTTTTTATTTATTTTTTAGGCTACAGATTTGCATAGGAGGCTGACTCTGACACTAACTGATCATCTGTTGGCTGGCACTATAGACTTTCAGGAAAAGACTCCAATTATGCCAGCACAGTCATCTGAACCCTTACCAGTGACTCACATGCTTCTGGTGTGACACTAACATTCTTGCATGACACAGTGGAATGCATTTTAGCAATTATTTCAATAACTGTGTTTCTGCTCTTTCATACAAAATTGTTCATCATTTCTTGCATTTGGAAAATCAGATAGTATCAGAAGGAATCGTTAAGAACTCAAGGTGGTCTTGCACAGAAATTTGCATGATTACATGGGATTATCGAAAGAAAAATATAGAAGTGTCAGATAGATACTGATAAGTACAATATGCAAAACTGATACTTAAATAAGTAATCATCCCTGAAATAATGAATTTTTGCCCCACTTGACATAAAAATTATCCAGTGAAGTCCAAAAAGTCACTCAAACTAGTGTAATTGATGTGTGGAACTGGGAAACTAACGGAAATCAATTATTACATTGCTCGATAAGTTTATTCCATTTATTATTAAATAAATATTTCCTTTGGTAATAAAAAGCTTTCTACCACTTTATTGTCAAGTAAAAAGTAATCCTAGAGTTACAATTGCTTTCATTTCTATCAACTACTCTCTGTTTATTTCCTGAGAATAACCAAGATATTTCAATTTTGTTCTTACTTGACCTTAACAGAATTGTTCTCTTAACTCTGCAAATTCTCTTCCATTTATGCTTCTTAGGCAACATAATTTGCTTCAGTTCCCTTCTTACACACATTTTGACATTTGTCAACAGAAAATAAGAGCATCTAGTAAAGGCAAATGAACATTCATCACTGAAAACCTTTCTTTCCCCCTGTTGATCAATCCTTGAATAATATACTCTGTGTTGTAACTCAGGTATCACCATTTTGCCTGTGATGTCAGGCATCTGAAAACAATACGCATCTGAAGATTGCTGCACTCTATCTTTCTATTTTTACATCTGCTCTTCTGATTTCCTCATTATAGACTTGCTTGCATTAGTCTACACCAGTGAAAGCAAAAATGTGTACTGTATACAGCAGAGCTGTTTCTAGACTTATCTGCAGCACTCCTGAAGGAGTTAAGCGGTTTTCTCCAATAGCTTCCCAGTGTTAAAAGTGGCCTATCTTAATCCCAGAGTTAGTCTCAGTAGCCAGAAAGACACTAACTAAATTGAAACTTCTAAACTGTGATTTGTAATGATTTTCGGCAGCATCATCAAAATGCTGAGAACTAACTTTAGCCAACAAGAATTAGAGCTTTCTTCTATTGTCAAGTTCAATTTAGGCCTTCCTGGAAGAGTTAACTTTTAC
Source organism: Odontophorus gujanensis (assembly GCA_013399175.1). NCBI lineage: Eukaryota > Metazoa > Chordata > Aves > Galliformes > Odontophoridae > Odontophorus > Odontophorus gujanensis. The sequence goes on along the minus strand of VXAB01007523.1, from coordinate 201,228 downwards.
TGTTGAGTTTGAAGTTTTGTGCACTATATTGCCAGTGTTTCAGGAAAACATAAATAAATAAATAAAAACCGAGAAGCATAAGCAACAAAATTAGGCCAAATGGTGGTATAAACTTCAAATATCAAGTATTCTCTGAAGAAATGTAATATGCATAGCCAAAATTCATTGGTTGTAAGAGAGGAATAAATGCTCCCTTAACGTATGTATTTCTCCCTCTCTCTCCTTGTTTTTGTAGTTAAGAGACAATACTGAGATACTGAAGAACATTTCGGGGAATGGAAATTACAGCTTATAAATATTTCACACAATCTGATGATTATACTTGATTAATTAGTTTTCAAGAAGCAAGTTAAAAGCCATGAAAACATCAACAAAACCTTACTGAACAATTTCTCAACGAAATTGTCAGTAAGCAGATAGTCTCATAGCATCAGTATTAGCAATTGCAAGGGACACTTACCTCAAATACATGTATTAAAACAGAAAGAAATTTATAGCATATTAATGGTCATTTCACATAATATAATTTTTATAGTTGCCCCAAGAGAAATATTAGTATATATACCAGAATACAAACATGAATGATGATCACTGTTTTGGCTGAGCTCTAATTGTAGTTCTGAATTTTTTTTAAGATACCACCTGAAACATAATTGTACCACTTTTCTTAAATTTCCATCTGAAATCTAAGCCTACTAAATTGTCACAATAGATTTCATTAGTACTTACTGTTTTCCCACACCCAAAAAGATCACTCAATATCCAATGAATGATTGCCATGAAAGACCAGTAGTAGATAAAGGGAACATTAGAACACAGGGGGCTGCTTTCAAGTTGTACAGAACCTCCTCATGTTTGAAATTGAAATTTAAAGAAAATATATTGACATTAAAAACAAGGTTTTCTTGTTTTTAGAAATTCAGCTTCAATTAGGCTTAGTGAAAACATGTTGAACACACTTCAGTCTCCATATTTTGCTTCATTTCAGGAAAATCTGAAGAGTCCAGATTTCTGTAATAAGAATATCACGCAAAGACAGGCTTTTTCTATTCCCAGGAGAAGCAATATAGAAGGTACGATTTTCAGCCACAACATCTAAAGATACTGCTTCCTAACCTAAACACGCAGCAAAGGAGGGCACATCTCATTTTATCCTAATGCAGAGTAAGAGCTGCACTCTGCATATAATTAATTTTTAATTTTGTAGCATTTAAATGAATTTCCCTGATAGGAAAAGAAACAAAAACGGAAAAATGTGCAGCATGTGCATACATGTAGAATGATTATTTTGAGAAGAAATATCTCTTTTGGAAGCAAAATACTCACTAGCATATCAGAGAGTTCAAATTTAGGGAGAAGATTCTCTGGAGGTTATAGCCTGCAGCACTGAACTGAACTCTTGGGAATGCAGTTACTTCTTGAGAATACAGTTACATCTGTTTCAACTACAGCTTTTCTTTCCTAGATAAGTTAAAAGCCACGACATATATTAAATGGTGTTCTTCAAAAATGGAAAAAATAACCCTAACAGAAATAAAAGAGAGCAAGGCAATAGGTAAAAGCCACAGAGAATTTCTGTCCTATATATATTCATTTTTATAAAAAAACAGGCTCAATAGATACAAGCTACATGTAGTTAGATTTAATTATTTACATTTTAATAAATTATCCCAGATAACAATGTCACTGCCTACCATTAAAATAGTAACCTTTGCCCAATTTGCAGAATACTAATCTGAAATATTTCAGTACGTTTCGGAATATTCAATACCATTTTCTATTATCCTAAAATGCAGAGACTGAATTTATCCCTGCATACCTTTTGTCTGCTGCATATGCTATGCATATGCAATGTTCATAATGTGTTTTGATTTTCCATTGCTCTCTTAAATCTGCTTCCTTACTTGAGGCCTGCAATTCATCCTTTTTTAACTAAATGGTTTCTGTCTCAGCATGGCTTTGCCACAATTACTCCCAAAGACTTTGAAAGGTGCCAGTCTTGGCACCTGATCTGATGCACTTAAGAATGGCTCTGATGCACTTAGATAAGACAGATTGCTTCAGTAGGCACTGCAAACAAACACAAGCTAAATGCCTAAGTAAAGTGGACTGATCCAGACCTTGTTTTTCTTGAAGTGGAAACTAGAAGAGAAATAAGAAATTAAAAGATAAGAGAATACATCGTCATAATATAATTGATATATTTTTTTTTACTTAGTCACTGACAGTTCCAGAAACCAAGTTCTCATACAGACCACTGACAAATATCCTATTACTGTAGACTAGGGTCTATGGCAGTTACTGGATAAATGTAATTCATTAGTTTTTTGCCTGGCCTCCCCTGAAAACTTAAGTAGTCATATTTTCAGCTCAAATTTCTTGCATTAATCTAATCTTCATTACTACTAATGACATAAATCCAAGGTTCAACACTGGAATAACAACAGAGGTTATTGAAGAGTTGGCTCATAGAGAAGCATCTAGAAAATGAATTTCATTGAACTCAAACTGTTTAGAATGGAAACCTGTTAAGAGCACACACTAGAGGGAAAGTGCACCTGTGCAGCAGCAGCACAAAAAAGTATTCAGTGTCAGAACTGCTAAAAAGGATTGAAGATAAAAAGCAAGTAAGAGTTGACTGGGAAATGGGAAAGGTGTTCTAAGTATTAAAATTTCTAGTTACAGTTCTTGTTCATTATTCCTTTCTTACTAAAGCTTTATTATTCTCTGAGATCATTGTGTGGGTGGGAGGGAAAAACAGCAAACAAAACCGAAAAGATAAGCAGAACAGTCAGCAAGGTAGCTGTCGAAAATAACTTTTCCATCAATCACCAACACAAAATCCTCACAGTGAACAAAAATAAATTATTGAAGAGATTCACCAAATCCTCTATCTTCCCTCAAAAAAGGTATGAAAATATCTTAAATTTTTGTTTGTAGGCATTTTATGGTTAAACTTATGCCTTGAAAAATCAAAGTATATGCCTCCACTACAACATATTTTAGAGTTAAAACATTTGTTTTCATAAATTAATATCATACTAAACCAAGATGAACTTTTTGCTTCGCCGAATTTTTTCAATTGCAATTTCCCTAGTTCTGAAATCTTTTTCTTTTATTATGTGAATATAAACTGGGACATCCCAGTCTTTTCAGCCTCTGATCAGATGGAAGCCTTTCCATGTCTCTATCTTAACTCATGCTTGAATTCTCCACATGACAATTTGATCCACTCTAAGTAGGTTACCATGCCAACCTCCTTAACATTAACCTTTGCAAGAAATCACAGAAAAATTGCCAAATAATACAGAATAGCAGTTCTAAAATTACAGCAATGTTTTAAAATACTACCACCTGGTGGTAACTGAGCAGCAGCAAAACCTTGACATAAAAATGGATGACCAAATTCTGATTCAGACTGTATGTAATTTCAAGCCTGAGAGGGGTTGCAAACTGGTAAAGGAGAAGTAATGGGATTGTACAATCTTGTAACCAAAATGACCTGTGAATGCACTCTGAAGAGGAAATATGACACATCAAATCTTGTATCGTCTACTGTCATGCATTACACATCTTTTGCGCATCTTAGTTCACGTGCAAAGATGTAAATAAAAAGCCCCTACACAAGGTGGCTATGGAGATGGTTCACTATTTCATGTTAAGTATGCAGGTTATTTGTCCTGGTACAAAATAAATAATACAACTACACAAATAAGGAAAAAGGGGTAAATTTTCTACAGGTGTTAATCCACTGAATTCAACAGAGATACAGAACAGAAAATTTCCATTTGGAGCTCCCTTTGGCAATTGCCTAATGGAATATGGTATGCATTAATCAGTAGCTAAGAAGGCAGGTGAGACAAACGTGTGTTTCTACAAATATCCAGTGATAGCTATTAAAATATTTTCAGCTGCCACTTTCAAGTAATGAAATCCGTATTCTCTGGGCTGGGAAAACAAGAACACTGAATGCTTCAAGACGTGAGTTAGGCAGAACTGCAGATTTTTGTTGCAGTCACTACACGCCTGGGTCTCATCTCCCTTACACAGAGTCAGTACAAGGCTGACTGCTGGCTCCAGTGAATTATTTCTGATTCATATTGGATGGAGATCAAAACAAAGTACTCCTCTAAGTCTAATTAATTTTTCTTTCGTTCTTGCTTGCATCTGAATTAGCAGTGGACAACTGATATGTATGCATCAAAATTTCCCTGTTAACTCTAATGATTGAAGCATATGTGTGTTTCACAGTGTTGTGTGTCAGTGTACCTAGAGAATATTGTTTTAGTTTGTACAGACAGATCATAAGGGAATATAGTCATAGGTATGAGAAAATGACTGATAATTTGCATTAGCATCTGGCATTGTGTTAGGAAGGCCAAAACTCCCACATTTGTAGATCATGATCTGATTGTTTAGCCACTGCCTCTGAATAACTCTATATATCATATATTTCACTACTGAAATTACAGATTCCTTTTCTGCTTTTTCTATTGCCATTGAGCATAGTGCTAAATGTACTAGCTCCTCTCCTTGCCTCCGAAATAGAAAAATTTTCCCTATATTTAAAAGATTCATTAATGACACAGAGTTTTGGTGTGGGTTATGTTATTTTTTTTTTCTCCTGTTATGTTCAGTTTCCTAATCAAGAATCATTTCACTGATTGACAGATGCATCATAGACAGAAATTCATGGTAAAGTTGGAAAAGAAAATAACCTATGCTACACTATAATATTTCATGTTAGAAGCTTTCCAGTTGTAATACTTCAAATTCCTGGTATTATTTCCTTTACTGTATAACTGTGACATCTCTTTGCACCTGTATTTTATGATGGTCACTGTAGAAACTGACTACTCTGAAGTAAAATGTCTTATTCAAAGTAATAACAAAAAATAATAGATGAGAATATCCTTTCCATTTTTCCAGTAAAAGGACAGGATTTTAGCAATATTTTTTTTTGTTTACAAAACTGTTTCTGGTCTATATAACTTCAGATGACATTAGAATACTAGCATAATGTACAAAAACAACAGATTCTTTCAATTACTTAAGCCCTTTCAATTAGTTAAGCACATGTTCATTTTGGGTTTTTGACTGGGACTGAGCTGGAAGCTGATTTGCATGTTCCATTTGTTCTTTCTTCATTATAAGCATCTGCTACTACATTTATGTCAGTAATCCAAGACTTTTTTGTTGTTTACTTTTTTTCATATTTTTGCTCATATTTCCAAGGAAAGATCAAGAAATAAGCATTAGAATGTTGACACTCTTAGCTCTGTCTGAACCTGCATTATTACTAGTGTTCATTTGAACCTGCAGAATAACAGGCCATTTCTTCCAAACAAATTTTCTTCTGGGTTATTACAAAATACTGAATGTACTGAATATGCTCAAATTGCACACATCTTGTAAATTTTAGTATTGACCTGGCTTTCAGTCAGGTAGCAATATGGCAGTGTTTTAAAAGCCTTGCTGAGTGACTAATGGAGTGATAGACTGGGAAAAACAAAGCTGTTTCAGTCACCCCTACACATACACTTCAGTGATTAAAGTTATATTACATATTTGCAGTTTGTAGTCCAGCTGGTTGAAGGTCTGATTGCCCAAAAGTTTTGTCAATGACAAGAAGCAAAAGGAAAAGACATATCCAGACAGATGATGAATAAAATCACTGTTGAGAGCCTCTGGTTGAGGTCGAAATCAGGAACTATGAGGTAAGTGAAGTGTGATTAAAGTCAGGACAGCTGGCAGTAATAAACAGGAGTCTCAGGAGGGACAATCTAAAGGAGCATGAAGAGCAAGGGAAACAAAAAAGACTGGAGGAGAAAAGATATGCCATGATATCAAAGACATGGATATATACACGCTTCTAGAGACATCTCTGACAACCATGTGATGAGGAAAAAAAAAAGATTCTGCAAATATTTTGGTTTTCTCAAACAAGGAAGGCCTTAAACTGAATTTAGGTCAGAGCAGAGTACAATTCCACAAGTGGAATTAAGAATCAAGGGCACATTAAAGCACATGTAAAGCAGATAATACTTGGAATATAAAGTGAATGCAAATCTGAAATTAAAATAGCCAGGCACACCAAACTCAACTCAAATCCTTAAAATAGGTAAAACCAGCGATCAGTTAGACTTTAACAAAAACAAAACAAACAAAAATATAAAAACCAAACACAGTAAGTCAGCAATAATACAGTCAGTAACTCCTTAGGAGGGTGATTCTTGAAGATGAAAGAAGTTACTGCACTAATAGAATAATTTAAAATAGTTTAGAAATAGTTGGTCACACAATTGTATATCATTATGTACATACTGAGACATCAGAATGATTGAAAATTCCATCTGAAGTTTTATAGAGAAATGAAAAAGAGTAACCTCTAGGCAAGTAACCTGAAATGCTAAGCAGCATGACCATAATGATCCTTGGTGTGATTCCATATATTTGGAGACATTTGTATCCTCTACAACTGTTGTGCTGAGTCTCACTGAAACTTGATTCAAGTGGCTTCAACTCCCTTGATATCAATGCAATATTACCAGCTTAGTGCAGGAGGTCTGGATTTGGCATAACATGTCTCTAGTAGTAAATTGATTTTGTGAAACACCGCAGTTTGTCAGCCCTTTTGATATCTGCAGTCTCTGGAGATCTGCCCCCTTCTAGTACTGCATTGATTCATTGCTGAGTTGACCTTTAAGAATGGACCAGAATAGAATAGAATTTAGTTTGTATAATGACTTTCATTCAGCAGACATCTTCAATGGCTGACAAACCAATAATAATATGAAGATAATGTGTAGGTAAATATAAAAACAGTTGTAAATTAGACAAGAGTACATAGACTGCCATGAGTACAAGACTATTATAAATGTGTAAATAAACATGGTTTGTTTTTTTTATTATTATTATTTGGGAGTTTTCCCCCTTTCCATTCAAAGCATGACATTATAGAAATGATTTTGCACATTTGGAATACACTGAACTACACAATATACAAATTACTAACTCCTTTCAGTTGTTCATTCTTTTGGGTTTAAAAATATTTTCTTTCCTCCAGATGAGAAATACATATTTTTAATTACTTTTCTGATTTATTTTAAGTCAAATCTATGCAGCTATTTCTCATACATGTGAGGCTGTGCTTTGTAAGTCTTGAATATCTATCTCTACTAAGCTTCCTGTTGACCATGTCTAATAATATCTTTCAACTCAATTACTTCCTCTCAATTTCTCAATACTTCTGTAGTACTGTAGAGGTAAGGTATTATCATCATACTCTTCATCTGAAATACAGAAAATTCTTTAGATGGAGCAGTGATGGAACAGTATGCTGATACGTTCAAACTGTTTGTGATTCTGCAAAGCCAGAACTTGCCTTACATGTCTTTATATTCACACAGTCTTATAATACTTAATAGGACTCCTAGCAGCTGAATTTCTTGGTGCTCTCATGATCACAGGGAGCTATAGCATTGTAATAGAGTGCGTGAAGCACTTGCTTTTATAGAAATGCAAAGGGCATGCATGAGGAAAAGTAGTCTGTGAGCCTGAAAAGCAGTGAAACCATGGAATAAAAGAATGAAGGAGTTCAGTGTCAAGAAGGCTAGCTCAGAGAAGTTTAGAAATGCATACCAGGTTCTTCTTTATTCTGTGTCTGCTATCACTGTTCAGTGTCAGACATTGCCATTCTATTGAGTGTTTCATATACCCTTTTTACTCATGTAATATACCCAGAAATGACTAATGTATCGTAAAGCCTATCTTTGTGAGAGAATGTTGAAAGTCTTCAGAGATGCTTGTCTTTTTCTTAAATGCAGCTTTGAAAATCCATTCTCTCTGTCTGTGTTACTGTTAAAGGATTTCCTACTCCTCTGCATCAGCTAATGGATGGTTATGAAATGCCAAGAAGTGGTGCATACAAAATCACAGAATCGTAGAATTGTTTGTGTTGGAAGACCATCTATTTCCAACCCCAATGCTACAGACAGGCATACCCCACTAGAAAATATTACGCAAAGCCCCATCCAGCCTGGACATGAATGCTTCCAGGATTGGGACATCCACATCCACTCAGAGCAACCTGTTCCTGTGTCTCACCACCCTCATAGTAAAGAACTTCTTCCTAATACCTAGTCTAAATTTACTCTTTTCCAGTTTAAAGCCATTTCACCTTGTTCTGTTGCTACACTCCCTTAGTCTCTCCCCAGCTTTCCTATCAGGCCTCTTTGAGGTACTGGAAGGTCACTATAAGGTCCTCCTAGAGCCTTCTCATTTCTAGGCTGAACAGCCCCAGCTCTCTCATCCTATCCTCACAGGGTAGGTGCTCTCGTCCTCCGATCATCTTTGTGGCACTCCTCTGAACCTTCTCCAACAGCTCAATGTCCTTCTTGTGTTGGGAGCTCCGGAACTGGACACAGTATTCCAGGTTTGGTTTCATGAGAGCAACACAGAGGGGCAGAATCACCTTCCTCAACCTGCTGGTCATGCTACTCTTTGTGCAACCTAGGATACGGTTGGCCTTCTGGGCTGCAATCTCAGATTGCTGGTTTATGCTGAGACTTTCATCAACTGACTTCTCCAAATCCTTCTACCCAGGGCTGCTCTCAAGCCATTCTCTGACCAGTCTGTATTCACATTTGGGATTGTCCCAACCCAGGTGCCTTTGCCTTTTTGAAATTCATGAGGTTGACATGGGCCCACCCCTCGAGTTGGTCCAGGTCCTCCTGGATAGCATCCCTTCCCTCTAGCATGTTGACTGCAGCACTCAATATGTTGACCAATGGCACTGTAATTCCATCATAAAACACCACCATGTGTCAGGCATGATTTGCCCTTAGTGAAGCCATGTTGGTTACCACCAAACAGCTCATCTTTATTTTCCGTGTGCCTTAGTAGATCCTCCTGAAGGATCTGTTCCATGATCTTGCCAGACACAGAGGTAAGACTGACTGTCCTGTAGTTTCCTGGATCTTCTTTTTTTCCCTCCTTTAAAATGAGAGTTATATTTCCCATTTTTTCAGTCAGTGGGAACTTCACCAGACCATAATGGTCTTTCAAATGATGGATAATGGCTTGGCAATTTCATCTGCCAGTTCCCTCAGAACCCATGGATGGATTTCATTAGGTCCCAAGAATTTGTGCACTTTCAGGTTTTTCAGATGGTCTTGAACCTGATCTTCACTTACAATGGGCAGATCTTCCTTCTCCTAGTATTTTACTTTTCTGTCTGCAACTTGGGCAGTGTGGCTAGTGATTTTGTCAGAGAAAACTGAAGCAAAGAAGTCACTGAATACCTCAACTTTGTCCATATCCCTCATGATCAATCTCTAGTTTCCGTCCAGAGAGAGTGTATATTGTCCCTGTCCTCCTACCTGTAGAATTTCTTCTTGTTCCCCTTTATGTCCCTGCTTAGATTTAATTCGGCCTGGGTTTTAGCTTTTCTAATCTGATCCCTGGTGGATCAGACAACTTTTCTGTAGTTCTTCCAGATAACCCTTTCCTGCTTCCAGTGCTTATAGATTCATAGATTCATAGATGCATTAGGTTGGAAAGGACCTACAAGATCATCTAGTCCAACCATCCTCCTATCACCATCCCTACCCACTAAACTACTAAATCAAATCCCTTAGCACCTCATCTAAACGCTTCTTGAACAGCGCTAGGGATGGTGCCTCAACCACCTCCCTAGGCAGGCCATTCCAGTGCCTGACCACTCTTTCAGAGAAAAAGTTTCTCCTCAAATCTAATCTAAATCTTCCTTGGCGCAACTTGTGGCCATTCCCTCTCGTCCTGTCACTAGTAATCTGGGAGAAGAGGCTGACCCCCTCCGCACCACAATCCCCCTTCAGGAAGTGGTAGAGTGCAATAAGGTCCCCTCTGAGCCTCCTTTTCTCCAGACTAAACAATCCCAGCTCCCTCAGCCGCTCCTCATAAGACTTGTGCTCCAGACCCCTCACCAGTTTTGTTGCCCTTCTCTGAACACGCTCCAGGGCCTCAATGTCTTTCTTGTAGTGAGGGGCCCAAAACTGAACACAGTACTCGAGGTGCGGCCGCTATAGACTGCTATCCACTACCTATAGATTTTCTTTTGCACGAAAGTCCAAGATTTCCTTGTTGATCCATGGAGGCCTCCTGGCACTCTTGCCCTCACAACATCAGACATCTCTGAGTTTTGAGAACTTTTCAAATATATATACTTTTTCTGAAAGTATATAGAGTAGATTGTAGCAGATGGCTTGTTCTGTCTGGCAAATCCTTCTTAGTTCGTGGCTCATTGAACTAGTAGTGTTGTTACTGCCTTGCATGTTAATTTGGAATCCATATGATAAACTTCATTGCAAAATTTTATGATAAAAAATTTTTAATCTATGTTCACAATGTCTGCTCTTTCTTACACAGTACAACAGGATAGCTAGTGCTCTTCTAGATATATTTAAGCTGGATTTTCAACTCTCTACAACTTGTTTGTAAAAGCAGATTGTGACTAGTTGATACAAGGTTAATGCAATATGTTTTTTCCTTGTGACGTAGAAACCTAAAGATTAAAAAAAATTGCTTTAATGAAATAATTATTATAAAATTAACTATATTCTACATTTACAGTCGTAAATTTCAGTTCCTTGTAACAATTTTCTTAGCCCATATGTTGTTGAGGAACTTCAGATTTCATACACTATACTCTGTTGGTGTCTACAAGGCAAATTTCACTGGAAGAACATGTAAAAGAAAATTAGAAATTAATCTTCAGCTTTACGTAGTGGATTTCTACAGGTCTTTTAGTGATTAAATTTTTAATCACCTGGTGATTAAAGGTTTCATCACCAGGAAATTAGCACTTAAATTTAAGTGCCAGGCATTTAACTCTGTTTTGGAAGTGGAACTCACTGGGTACTGCACAATTGGATGGATGCTGAACAGATAAACAAAATAAGAGCAAAGTGTCCAGATGTTTCAAAGGGAAACATCAGGTCGAAAGCATATCATCAGTGTAAGAATTCACTTTAGAGAGTGTCAGAAGAAGGAGATTCAGGTCTATCAATGGAAACATCATGAAATAGCACAGTGGGACTGGCAGCTCCATGGAGCGGCAAAGAGAGGTAAGAGTTCTTCACCATAGCTGAACAGGGCCTGGCACCATGGCCCATCCCACCACACCACCAGGAATCATAGAATCACATAATCATAGAATCACTACAGTTGGAAAAGACCTCCAAGATTGTCTAGTCCTACTGTCCACCTATCACCAATATTTCCCCACTAAACCATGTCCTTTAGTACAACATCTAAACATTTCTTGAACATCCCCAGGGACAGTGACTCAACCACCTCCCTGCACAGCCCATTCCAGTGCCTGACCACTCGTTCGAAGAAGAAGCTTTTCCTAATACCCAGCCTGAACCTCCTCTGTCACAACTTGAGGCCATTCCTTCTAGTCCTATTGCTTGTTATGCAGGAGAAGAGGTTGATAGCTGGGGCTGTCCCAGCCTCATGCATTGACCACCACCCCAGATGCAAGGCCAGGTCAAGGCTAGGGGGAACAGGAAGCCATGCTTGCTGAGGCCTCAGTGGGACATGAGCTGATGGCCTTTGGGGGCAGTATCAAACCTTCAGGTCTTACAATATAATATGAATTTTGAAGTAGAGAAAATCTTGCTTGAGAACTGGCTACAAAGAATATTTGTTCAATCTTCTGTCTTCTGAGACAGAAATGACTACTGAAAACCTGACTAGCTCTTGTAACACATTATAATATGTGAATTATTACTGCTTTTGTTTTCCAGAAAAAGATATATTTAGCTGGGAACCATCTCTGTGTTACTCTATGTAAACTGTACTGCAATTTAAGCAAGATGCATTTTTCTGGGTTTATTTCAGAACTGTGGATTTTGCATATTGGCACTGAACGCTGAAATGCCAAGCTGGAAGCTGATTAGTTCTTTTCTTAGCTTTTGCTAGTTTTAGCTGCCTCTTAATCATATTTTCCTTGTTTTTTTCCTTCTCACCAGCAGGAACATTTTAGTCCTAGAAGAGCTGGAATGATTTTTTTCCAGTATAAATATCTATTATTTATCTGTGAACAAACTGGATTTGTCATTTCATTATAAAATATCAACAATAGATATCGGAGCTTGTGGATGTTAGTATTCTCTGAACTTGCAGACTAATAAATTTAAAAAAGACTAGATTTTAAAAAAGACCTTGTTCTGACTCAGTTCCATAGCTCACTTTCATATTAGAAGAGCTGCATTCATGTATCGGAGTCTAGACTTTGGAGCTTAATATATTTCTTCAGGGCTGTCATTCTGTTTCAAGATAATGTAAAGATTTGAAGCTATAACCAGTCATTCAGAAGATAGGAAGTTCACTTTTTTTCTTAATCTTCCCGTGGTGGGTTTGTTGTATTTTTTTATTTGCTGTTCAAGTAGGCTCTCAGTAACCATACTCCTGCCATTCAGAAATCCATGTTGCTAGCCATAGATTCAGTAAGCATGTTAGGAAAAAGAATACAATATAAATCCAAACTATCCCACATGTATTACTTATCTGTTTTTATTTGGCAGAAGACAAATGTAGTAAGCATTGAACTAAATCTTGTCCTTACTTCTGCTGAAAAGCCAGATAGCAACTAAAAAAGGAAGCATCAGATTGAATCAAGCCCTGAAAGAACTATATATGAGTAGGAACTAGATGGTAAGCATGAGCTGAAATAGGTTTTTGCAGAAATGAAGTTAAAAAAAGCCCAAAGTAATGTAAAAATATTTTAAGAATGAATGCTTATTTCAATCTGGTGTTTTGGGAATAGCAGATAGTACACTAAACTGCTCCATCAACTGAAAAAATAATATAAAGTAACAAAAAGATACTCTTCGCAAAGCAGTTGCTGAAGAGATAGTCTAACCTGGATTCCTGGATTTTTTTTTTCTTTTTTTTTTAATGATCAAAATCATGAAGACTGAACAGGTATTTCTACATTTTTTCTTTAAAAAGTGGCAATTACAATAGTCTCTGCTTACATGAATAAGTGTTGAATCAGATCAGATTCTAGCACAGAGGTGAAGTTTGAATCTTGGTTTTGTTTATTTTTATCAATTTATGATAAAGCCCTGCAAATTTATAGTGGAAAATTCAACAGATGTTGCAAGTACAGCTGCAGCTTTTCATAGATACAACTATACTGTCTACAGAGTGAGTGGAATGCAATTTGTCTCATCTTTCTTTTAGCTTTCTGCAGAAATTCACCTAACTGGTTTTACATATGTACCTCAGGAGAAAAGGACTTATGTCCTTGAGGTGCTTATTTCTGTTCAGTGACTGCAAAGTGGTCTGACTCAGACATGTTTGGATTATGGATATTTATGTCTGATGAGAGGAATTTTTTTCCTTAGAAGAATGAAGTTCTTCCTCGGGTGCTCGTACTCAGCTTTCATTTTCATGAACTTTAAATAAATCTGGATCATCAGCAACTTGTCATATTTATATGAGGATAAGATGAATCATGCCCAGAAACTGTTTATCTTTTTGTTTTAGCCCAAGTGCATGACTATGCAGATTAAAAAGCTGTAGAGAAATGTGGTTATAAACAAATTAGATGGGATGAATTCAACCCTGAGTATTTTCTCCTCTGTAGCAGACAGTCATAATACTCCTAAACTGGTAACGATCTGTCTCGGAATGAAATGTACTGTACAACACTGGCAGCAGCTTCCAATGAGGTATTAGATGTCAACTTAAGTGACAAGAATTAACATACCAATTGCTGCAAATTCTGATGTTTTCACTGGCAACACTGACCTTGGCACTTCAAGAGGAAATGACTTTTTTTTTGTTTTTCCTCCTGTTGTTTTTATTATAAGGCTATCATGATACAGAAAACAGATATATTTATTAATTTGTTTATAATTCCATATTTATTATTGTACTGATTATAAACTGAAGATACAAGATCTGATAAATGTTAAGTAATGATAGTAATAGAAAGCCCAAACTCATGAGTTATTGAAGCTGAATCACAAGAGAAAATCTTGAGACACTTAATAAAGCATTTTCCAGTTAATATTTTTCTGACTGACTTATAAAGGTTGCTTAAGGAAATTTTTTTGGAGGCAGCCAGGACAACTTCTGAAGGAAAATATAAAGACACATTCATAGAGAATGGCACAGCTAACTAGATTCAAGGAGGTTGCATCTGGTCAATTGAATGTAACACTATTGTAAACTAAATTAATAGGAGATCAGACTTATATGCAGCTATAGCCTTCCTTTATTAGAAATATCTGGTTGAAAATAATAGTAAGGAGATGGTCAAAAGCACTTTGAAAACAGAATTATTACTTTAGTATGCATAAGCATATGAAATGAAAAATAAATAAAAGACATTTAGAGCTTGAAATATATATGCATACAGAGACATTTATTTAATCTGTGAAACTACAATGAATAGACCGAATAGGAAATGTAAAATTATCTGTATACTTTTGCACATATAGTAAAAGATGCAGAGGATTTAGTTCTACATATTGTGGACAATGAGGTCACTTGTGTACTGAAACTTGCCCCAGAAAGTCTCACTTTCAGTACAAAAAAACAAGAATTCAGAAGATTACCTGATTACGACAGTGGTGCAAGAGACTTCCTCTACAAGTGGACATCATCTCTCAACAAATTTGAAATAAATGGCTTCCTGTTATAGAAACATAAAGACAACTGTTTTAAACAACTAAATCCATGAGACATATTTAACAACATTAGAGATGGTATGCAAGGACCAAAAAAGATTCAGCTGTCCTTTCCTATCTTCTAGCAGTCTGTGCTTGCTTCTGAGCAAGCAATATTCAGTGACACCTGGGGAAGCAGGTCCTCAATATGCATAGTGCTTGTTTGTGAGGATGTGAATTTTCATAAGGAGATCCATCCCCTTTTTCTTACTTCACCAGCTTTAATTGCTGAGTGTGATGTCATCTGTTATGGAATATCCCTTTGGTTGGATTATATCAGTTGCCTGGGCAATATCTCCTTCCCATCTTTGTTCCACCAGTACCCTCCTGGCTTTTGAGGGGATTAGAGAGACAGTTGGTGCCATAGTGGGATATCAATGCTGTTCTAGTTTCAAGTGCAGAGCATAGTGCTATATGAGTTGTGATAAAAGTTAACTCCATCCCACTGAGACACAGTACAAGGATAGACCTTATTTCTATTATTGTTAATTTAGTTTTCTCAAAATCTTCGGGTTTGTGCATGATTTTACTCACTAATTTAGAACTATCTAATGCTTCTTCCCTGTGAAAAGTTTCTCTGCAATGTTTCCAGGCACAAGTAAAATTTCAGATAAGGTAAAGGGTTGAACATCATGTATCACATCGTAATGCATTTTCTCCAGTCTTCAAGTCATGCGTAAAAGTTTCCCAAGGTCTTTTTAAAGCTCTCAGAAGCCTTTTAAAAATGTACTCAATGGCTACATTAATTTGTTCCATTATCAGTCTCCTGACTAACACAGCATCTAGTTTGCTACTTGTGCTGCTTAACCTCCTCCTTTTAATATATCCAAAGGCTTGTTGATTGGAAAATCAACAGATTTCCCTATGTTGCACATTACTATATTTTCACTTGATGTTCTTCAAATGAACTTGTTTGAATGGACCACTTAATCTTACTACCTAGACTGCAGTCTGTAACTGGCCTTGTTTAATCATTATCATTTTTAAAGTCATTATTCACAGATGTTATTATGAATTTAAACTTAGCTCATTTAGATCAATATTAAATGATATCAAATTATTTCAGGTTCACCAAAAGCCCTGCAAGAAAAGTACTAATCCAGCAAGAATTCCACTTTTCTTGTCACTTTTTGAGATCTACCAGTCAGTTATAATTCAAATGACCTGAGTTGTAGATACTTCATTACACTACATTTTAAGGTAGCACGTGACAGGTTATTAAATGTAATTTTAAAAATTTTACAGGATTTGCATGTTTACTTTCCTCATCCATGTTTTTAATCTTATTGAAGCCACTGACAAGAACATAGTAGCAATGCAGAATTATATACCTGAATTTCACCAGAATGTTTGACTTAATAACACTTGATTTTTGATTAAAAATTTGCTATATATAAAAATAAGGAAGAGACATTTTAAGACATTTTATTAAGCAAAGAAGAGGCTGAGATCCCAAAATGTAGCTGTTAATGCAAGTTCATCAGTCTGTGGGGCATTATCCCAAGGGATACTTTTCCAAGTTCTATTCAATAATTTTGCTCAAGGTAGACAACAACATAAAATGTTGTCTGGACTTGTAGGTGACACACTGATGAATAGGATAATAAATAAAAGACATAATAAATAAATACGAGCCATGATACATGGATGTCTTACTATGGCAATCTAATCTCTGAATATACAAGGGAAGTTCCAAAAGTAATGCCTTCTATTTTATTACATTGACCCGTGATATCGTAGGCAGATGTTGGTGGTATGGCAGTAGAGACTGGAACTTCCTGTAAGTATTCCATTCAGTTTTGTTTCCGTGCAACAGATAGCACCAGAGGGGCAGTCTAGACAAATGTCATCTGACATAACTGTGTGGAAGTGAACTCCTCTATGCCCATTGACATTAATTGACACTTGTTGAATTTTTGTGGAAACCAAACAGTGGATGTGAGCACAGAAAGGTGGTGGATGATGTATTTCAGCAATGGCAACAGCGAAAGTGAGCCATCTTCATCAGTGCAGATTTGGTGGCATAAAGGTGTTTGTTCATCACTAGTGAAAATGCTTAGCTAATGGTGGTGACTATGTTGAAATGAGTGGCAATGCTAGTGTTTTTTAGCTGAGAATTTGCTCTATCAAGCAGTATTGTTGTGCTTTTTGTATGTGTTGTAGTTTCCATGGAAATAAATAGGAGGTATTAACTTTGGAGTGAGGGGAATATAGACTAAGAATATGCCATTGCAAATACATTTGTTCATACTATTGCTATATTACTGTTGGTTGTCTCTTAAACTCATTTAGAAAAAAACCAAACCAAAACAAAACAAAAAAAAACCAACATACGATAACTGTAAAACAGCCTTTATAAAGTGCACATTTAGGGACTCAGTTTGTACTGTGGATCCAACTAGAGGTTATAAGGTGATTTTATTCTGATATATAGAGACTTCCACTTTGAAATGAAATCTGATCATGAGGGAAAAGGAAATATTTTAGTCTTACAGACAAAAATGTAATGAAATATGCACATTCAACCTTGACACAGAGACAGTAAATGTAATTAGCAACATATCAAGGAAGGTAATAGACATGCTGTGGCTCTGAGTCTGTAAAATGAGATTAGATATCTTCCTGGAAAACATGCTTTGACTCAGCAGCAAAGAAAATTATATACATTATAGACCAAGTGATCATAATAGTCTGAACACAAACACCATGAATCTATTTGTCAGCTGAGAAGCACTGGCAAAGGAAAACAAGGAGTAACCTGCCAGAATTTAGTCTTCTCATGGCTTTTGAAATGGCAGTGTTTTGTTGTCTGTGCTGGTTGGGACTATCTGGAACAATACAGCAGATCTCCCCTTCAGCAGGCTGAAGAGGGACCTGTGTTTGGTTGGACAAGAAATATAACCAGCTGACTTCTTTGGAGAATAGAGGAGTGTGATTTTTGCTCAGAGTACCATAGAGTGGATGATACATTCGAAGAAAACAAGTTGAGAGTGATTGAAAAGTGCTGGTGAAGCAATGACTTCAGAGATGGGCACCTCAGCCTGACAGTGACCCTAAAACTCCCTAGAGAATCCTGTAAGTGAAGGAATATGACTTAAAAGACTCGATGAGCTCTGCCTGGCAGTGTTAGTGCTATTTCAGTGTAAATCATCACTGAGAGCTTGTGCATACAGTGTAAGTAGATAAATGCATGGAAACAGCTTGAAAACAAGGCAACTAAAATCTTTAAGAAAGTTAAAAAGAATTTTACTCATAATCGAATGAAAAACGTAAATCAAAATAAGTTAAAAACTATAGGATGCGGAGTGGTTCTATATAAAATGCTGTTATATAAACTATTTGAAAAATGAATTAAGGTAAAAACACTTACTAAACCAAATTGCCACTGTGAAACATCTCAGGCATATTCCTTTGACTTTGTGTTGTGTTGTGTTTTTTTCTACCACGCAGTTGGATTAATTGACATGAACTTTCTTAAGAGATGAACACAAACATTTACAAAAGGTAGCTTGCAGTGTGGTTTAGCAGGCTTTTAGGAGTCATTTGGTAAAAGCCTGAACAACCATGTGAGAACTTCAACAGCAGAACAGCTTGTCAGAATGAAACCTTAAGCAGATGGTTCTAAATCACTGGAACTGCATACTGCGTATGCTAAATGCTTGAACAGTTCTATGAATAACTGAAAGCTGTACACAAACATGGAGAAAAACAGCAGATGTGTGAGGCTGATGTTACCTGAATTCCATCACATGGAATTCTATCACTGTTAGAAGTACCGCCTCCTCCCTACATAGGAAAGTGACTTTTTTTAGTTGCAGTTGATGAAGCTGATGATAAGAAACGTGTCCTGTTCAGAATGATGTACCTCAGCCTATTGCTGTGGAAACCCAGAACTTATGCTGACACAGAGAGAAGGCCACTACGGAAATAGTTCCAAATGACATTTCAAAATCTCTTAACCCTTGATTTAAAAGTCAACATGAGGTATGTTCCTATCTTCTGTTACTTTACCAAATGTATTTTACTTTCATCAAACAGATGAAGTCTTACTCCCAGAGATTCTTGTTCACAAATCTCTATTTTCCACATCTGTAGGGTTTTACTCCAAGGTAATGGTCAGAAGTTGCAATTGTCTTCTTTTCAGACTTCATTTACCATCTCATTCTCTAGAGTCTTGGTCATCTCAAAGAGATGTGAATTTGGTCCTATTTGTAGTACTGTTTGTTTTACAGCAAACTGTTAAAATTAAGAAATACTTCAGAACTTACAGCAGAACTCCTTTCTGTGATAAGTGCTGCAACTTTTGCCTCCAGTGCTCTAGCTCCTGCAAGAATTTCTCTGAGATGTAAGGGCTCCACAGAAAAAAAACATTTATGTTAAGTACAAAGTATGGTAAGCTGAAACAGAAAATATTGTCTTCGGTTACTGAGTGAACCATCATTCATAGATAGGAATCAGTAAAACTAAAAGACCTTCAAGCATAAATGCATTTTTCCCCACTGTTAATTGATTTTATCTGTATTTTCCAGTATTTGGCATTAGTGGATACTGCAGGCATCCTTCCACTACATTACTGATCTCAGCGTAACATAGTGGAAATATTGGCATCTCCAAAATCTGCTGTGTTTCAAATTGTGACCTTAAAACTGATTACAGTGCTGTTCCAAAAACGTATAGCAGAATGCAGGCGAGGAAAACAATAGCATATAGAAAATGTAAGAAGACAATACTTTCACTATTTACTATGTTCCAAGAAGTCATGTAAAGTGAAATGTTCTGTGATATTTTAGCTTATGTAGTCTTACATCTGAGGTATAACGTGAACCTATGAGAAGCTGAAAGAAAAGAATTTTTTAGTTATGTTTGCCTGAGACTTTCAATGTGATACCCTTATATGCATCTCTGATCATAGAAACTGGTAGACTGACTGAAACCTTCAGAGTCCAAACGTGTCTTTGGAGCTCAGAAGTCAATACCAAAGTGTAGAAACAAAGTACATTCTTAGTAAACAAGGTGATTTAACATTACTGGTGAGAATTTCCTGCTAGGTATGCAATTTAGGGCCTTCTGAGATACACTACTTTGGGGCTTGGGTATATTTTTTGTTTATTTAATAGACAGTATTGTGATGTGGAATGTGGAACCTTCCAGCTTTCAAAAATTAAGGGTCTTCAAGTAAAGTACGAAGATTATATTTGTTCTGTAAGATTTTTTTCTAGTATAATTTGTCAAAAGTCTATTGAAACTAACGGAGTCCTCTCTAGCACCAGTGATAGCAATCACAATTTTTCTTATTTGTATCAGTAAGAAGCCTATTATTTATTTATTTATTTATTTTTGCCTAGAAAGCAAATTATATATATTGTATTTTATATTATAAAATTACCTATTATATTTTTCATGCTGAGTATTTGATAAATGTTCTGTATATAACTGAAATGTTATTATTTTATTTTTAGTGCTACGGCCTTACCGTACAAGAAATGATATGATGTAACCTCCTGTTGGAAGATGAAATTTTCAAACAGTATCATGAGGTTTCCAGAAGCTTTAGTCCATAATTTGCATAATGTTATGGTACAAAGAATAAGACACAGAGAAAATTGTCAGTTATTTGGACACTGGTAAGCTAGTGTGTGCCATTTTTTTCCTCCTCTCTTATTTTGTAGAGGAAAATCTGAAGAAAGGGACAATTACCTTTTCCTCTTGAAGACAGATAAATAGAGGTGCCTTTCTATGGTTATCTTTAGAACCATGCAACTAAGTCCTCAGTATAATCAGTAGAGATTTGATCTCCATTTAATCAACGTCCAACAGGGTTGACTTCCATTAACAACCCAATGCATCCACAGAGGTTCACAATGCTCATGCAAGAGGGTAACTGAATTAAGCACCATGACTATGCATGTAACTTATTCTCCAAGTTTCCCAGCTTTTATTTCTCTCTGAATTTATTTCTGTCCCTCTCTTCCTTTTGCCTTTCCTAAATTTTTTATATGGCAATTCCTCTGCTGGTTTAAATTACAGCAGTTTCACTGATACTGCCAAGGATCTTTGATGACAGTCTTGGGTAATTCTGCACCTCCCTTGATGTCATGAAATAATCTTCTCTGATACTTTTCAACCTAACAAGAAGCAATCTTGTGTTACATTGTATATACAAATTATACAGAGTTTATCACTAAACTATCTGTGTGACTTCCAGTGTTAATTGAGCAAATTACTAGCGTTTCAGTCAGGATGTTTCTCTCATCTTCCACTCCCTGTGTGCAGCTTGTGGTTTTCATTTCAGTAAACTTGGTTCCTATCTTTTTGAAATTTATTTTAAATGAAATTAATTTTAAAAATTTATATTGAAAACGACTATCAAAGGAATATACCTGACAATTGCAGCAGAAAACAACCAAGTATGAGGCTGTTATTCAACCCTGGAGAAAGCTTGTCCTGTAGTCCCATGGAAAACCTTTCCCTAGTACAGATGAGCTTTTCCTAACTGCTATTCATTGTAACAGTGGATTTATTCAATGGGTTTTTTTTGTTTTGTTTTTTTTTGCTACAATTCCCAGACTATAACTTAACCATTTTTTAGGTGTACTTAGCCCAAAAGAACAGAATATTTTAAGAATTTAACTTGACTCATTAAAAACAAAAACAAAACAAAACAAAAAAAAACAACAAAGATCAAGGACAGCAGAGAGGAGAGGGCAAATGATTTTGCAGCAGCTGAGAGTTTCAAGAGATTACTAAGGGGACTATGACTCCACAGTCAGAAATCCTGAGGCCAGATGTAGCTGCAGGTACTGTAGTCTAACATTCATAATAGAGACCGTATAATGTTATTGCTGTCCTCTAGTGAGTTCAGTAACTGTTGTCTAAACAAAACTGGAGGAGGTTGAGTCACTACCCTAGCTTTCAGTGAAATAGATTCTATTTTCTTTTATAAGGCCCATTTTTGTTCTGCTTGTACTCTAATAACTATTGAAATTACTGCTTGCTTGAAGCTGAATTTATCTGGAAGCTGAAATACATCAAAATATTAATACAAAAATTGGCCTTTTTGTACTGGAGGGAGGCACAATTAATGCTTCTGCTAAATGAAAGGCTGCAGTGTAAACTTGTTCTTTAGTAGAAGGCAAAAACTAAAGGAGTGGTTACATAAATCGAACAGATTGCTCGGAGATGCTGTAGTGCTCCATCCCTGAAGGTGTTCCAGGCCAGGTTGGATGGGGCCCTGGGCAGCCTGATCTCATGGATGAAAACCCAGACCATGACAGGGGGCTGGAACTGGATAGGCTTTAAAGTTCCTTCCAACCCAAAAAATTCTATGATTCCATGAATCTGCCACAGCATAAACTGAACTGTGGTGGTTTACAACTGATTTGGCTGCCCTCTAAAATTGCTTCAGAAGACATCTAGAGTGGGTGAGAACCTGACACAGAACTTAAGGGATATGCTTTGTTAGTCAGATATGAGCTTGATTTGCCTGCTAAAGAATAATTAGATGATGGACTATTTTAATTTTTTTTTCTTGAATTAGAATAGTAGGAGATTTCCCTAGAGAAACTCCTTACATTTGGCAGTCTTTCAAACTGGGTTTCCATTGTGTATCAATAGCTTCCTTTTTGTGGCAGAGAGAACTAGTTGTGTTAAAATGATTCCAGCACTTCTTGAATTTTCCTGGTCTTTTGACTTAAAATATATTAGAAGTACCAGATAAGGTAAGGAACATTAAAATTAGGGAATATGCAGTGCTATTTATTCTTCTCTCTACAGGAATACATTAATGATTTCTATGTATAATTTTTACTGTTTTTCCAGTCCCAAAATAGATCTGTCTAGTCTGTAGAGTCATTTTGTTCCTTTTGGAAGTTAGAGATGAAGACTCCATGGTAATCATGTTAAAAATCAGTAGTCTCCATATATATGACCACAGCAATGGAACTAAGCTCAGATATTTGAAGGGAAAAGGCTTATTTGTTCACTTTAACAGTCTTGGTTTCTGATGAGAAGTCATCAGTTTTGTTATACATTCTTTCCATTCGGTCTACTACAGTGTACTTTTGGGAACTTTGTGTCCTGTACTGGCCTCTCCAGTACAAAAAAGACAGGGGTTACCTCAAAAGAGTCCAGTGGAGGGATACAAAGATGACAGGGTGTGGAACACCTCCCTTATGTGGAAAGGCTGAGTGACCTGGGTCTGTTCAGCCTCTGGATTTCATTTAGGGAAGAATAATATAATAACGAATAAACCATAACTTCCAGTGTCTGCATCAGAATGAGTTAG
Source organism: Odontophorus gujanensis (assembly GCA_013399175.1). Classification (NCBI taxonomy): domain Eukaryota; kingdom Metazoa; phylum Chordata; class Aves; order Galliformes; family Odontophoridae; genus Odontophorus; species Odontophorus gujanensis. The sequence goes on along the minus strand of VXAB01007523.1, from coordinate 178,221 downwards.
GGTTGAAGACATTTAGACAAACAGAATTAATCCTTATTCATGGTGCAGCGAAGCAAGAGGTCTCATTTTTTTGGTCATTTCTTTTTCCAAGCAATGAATTTGCTTAGAGTCATGTTCAACCTCAGCTTTTTGGCTTGAAAGCTCTTTATGCATCATGCAGTGCCTGAACTGAAGTGAACAAAAGGAGTTGCAAGTATGTCCATGCTGGAAGAGATACAGTCTGGAGAGTACAGGAGATTTTTCGATTCAAACTTGATTCCTTTCAAGAAAAACTTTAGTCACTCATAAATTGGATGGGAGTCTTATTCAAATCCTGAACTGGTGAGAATCATCATCTGCCTCCCTCTGACAGAAAGCAGCAGAACTCTCTGTGTTTGCCAGACATTTGTTTGGACCCACTTATAAATCCCTAAAAGAGACTCTTACATCTTCACGAAGACAGAGGGAAGGATGAGATCTCTAGAGTTTTTGACAGTTCTTATACCTAAGGGTCTTGGCATTCCAAATGAGTAACTTCCTGACTTTCCCAGAAAAGAAAAGAAAATGTTAAATAAAAGAGAATATATAGTCTGGGGTACCAAGGTAACTTCAGGGTAGACAACAGCTGAGTAGGGATTTGAATACTGTATTTTTTTTAATTAGTTATCCAAAGTTGGATCTACGTGTGACTTTGGAGTACAAGCAGGACATAAATCTCTATTTGTTAATCTGGTCTTTCTTCCTAAGAGATTGGATTGATGCTACCATACCCTATACAACATAAATCAAGTGGTAAGATCTTTCAGTTCTTAATGATCTATGAGGGATGAAAGGCTGTTTGATCTTACCTATTATTTATTTTTGCCTTTTTCCAAAGATCTGTCCTATGTTTATCAATGTGGCACCAGAGCATCAACTTCAAGTATTTTGAATCATCCACTCTCATCAGATTTTTGTTTTGAGAATGTTCTGCATATTGATTTGCATGCTGCTTACAGTTCCTTGAGATGACAAATTAACACACCAATTTCTTATGATCCAGACTGGGTTGAAGCTTCCAGTTCTCTAAAGTGGATGTTGCCAGTTAGTGCATTGCATGGTATACTGCTGAAAGTGCTTTTCTGACCATTCTAATTACATAGGAAATGCTCAAGAAATGAGCAAATTATTTTTCTGGATAACTTAAACAACATGAGTTCTGAGTTACAGATCAATTTCTGGACAAAATTATATCTTAGAAATGAGGAATTTGGGAAGATCAAGTGAGCTTTCTGCCTGTCTTTGTTCAAGACTTTGTTCTTGCTGTTGGGCTGGTGTTATGGTAGGTCAACATTTGCTAGTGTTAACACTAAACAGAATGTTGGCTTTGACTTTGAAAATTGCAGACTACTCAGTCTCATCTCCAAGGTTGCCATACCCATTGCAGAAACTGGGTGGAATAGCTGACGATTACCTTTGCAGGCATTTGGTTATCATTTCCTACAAAGCGCAAATGGAGCAGTAAAGGCAGAAATGTCACTACTTGCCAGGAGTTACTTTTGTGGATTGCTCAGAAAATGTGGGTGTTTAGATGTTAAATTTCTGATGAAGAAGTCAGGCAAACAAGAACACAGGAGCCACAGGAACAGCTGGAGGTAAATCTAAACATATATTTTAAAAAGCTGCATGTGGGCTCAGTGAGCAGGTGTAAAAATTATTACTGTAGGCCAAAATGTCTGTTCTGGGAAAACAGTGAATGTTTTGATATTAGTCTGTGTGTATGAAGGAGAAATAGCAATTTAGAAATAAGAGACTATATTTAAGCAGGTAGAAAAGTCTATTGCTAAAACTAAAGAAGAGAAAGATCTAAACATGCAATGCAGAACATAGGTCCTGAAACCTAGCTAAAGCTTAGGATATAAAATGATTTAGATAAGAAAATATGCCTGTCACGTATCCAAATAATAAATTCGATCATTTTAACCTGTGAAAACTCATATCAATATTTTTGCTGTTCTATTATATTTTTGAATTTATATTGCTTTTCCATTATTTTTTTGTTCTACTTTTATTTTTTTTTACTCAGCTCTGAAGAGGAAAAGTTGCTATCTATTCTGTCAGCTATACAGAAGTAGCAGTTGTTGAAATTAGTGGGACCTGCAGCAGATAAGGGTATGGATCCTATGTGCTATTTTCCCTTTTTTCTTTCTGGGAAATATAATATATAAACAAATAATTTTTTATGGAACTAATAAAAGAAAAAATATTCAGGTTAGTAAAATGAATAAAATATATTTCAGTAACTCTTTTCCACATATGTGGTGCATTTTCCGGTAACTTGACTTTCTCCATAGAAAAGCACAATGTTCTGGAATGCCTTCCTATAGGGGTTCATCGCTCTATGAAATGAACTTGGCAACCTCAGTTAGAAGGTGACAGGTGTGCACACCACACAGAAGCAAACAATTCTGTTCTGCTGGCACCAGCATGCAGCTTTGGCCACATTCTGAAAGCAGAGGCCAGTCACTAAAGCAGATGTGGACATCTGATGCACTATCCTGGTGGGTTATGCAGGTCAGGTTTGAGGATCATTAACAGGAAAACTCACTGCCACTGTTTGCACTTTTAGCCTTTTACTCAATAGAAAGGCCACTCCAGAAAACAGAATACATTCTTCAAGGCCACGCTACATAATCCCCAAGAGGCAGCCTTGATAGGAAATGGGAACCTCTTAAGTAGAATTTCAGTAGCTGAATGTTTCCTTAAAAACGAAGGCTTCTGAAGGAAGAACAACATCAGAAGATTGGACTTTGCTTGTATGCAGTGCCAGGTTTATATCAACTTGGGAATTAAATCATTTTCTTCTGAAAAAAAAAAAATAGGTTGCAATTTAGAAAGGATGTTTTTCTGTACTGAAAGAATACATATTCCAAGACCTGCAGCTATTTTTCTCTGTGTTGCAAAACAAAAAATTTTGAACTTTGCTGACAAATATTATTTAAAACATCAAACTCCCATAGACCTAGGATCCTTTAAATGACTTCTATGATCTCTCCTCTTCTCTGGAATAAATGTACATTTCGAATTTGATGTTTGCTTTAGATGTTAAAAAACTTATTACTTCTTCTCTGCAATCCACAGCTTCACACAAACTGACATCTTTATTTTTGTGATCTACTGCATTAAAAGCCTTAATCTGCACAAATTTAAACTCTCAAAGTTTGTCAAACTAAAGATATAATTGTCATTATAATAACAAACAACTGGCAAGTCATTGGATGCAGGATATATCAGAAGAAGCGGGAAGATTTAATATTTTTAGGATTCCCACATCTAAGAAATGAAAATAAATCAGTTTAAAGAAAGAGCATCCTAATATTGTCCCAGTTTGCAAAATAATTTACCCATTAAAGGAGGAAAATAAACAGAGTATAATTGCAAGCCCCTGGAAACAGATATGTGTATACTGATACACATTTCCTGAGGTTCGCAATGGATAAGTGAGACAAATTATTCTCTGTCTTTGATGTAAATATTTTATGTCTCTCCGACTGTGTTTCCTTAACCATCTGAAAAGACTCCATTATCTCAACCCTACTTTTACCCCTGTTGCACACTCTCATCTGTCTTGGAAGATGTTTTCTACCTCCTAACTATAATAGCAAACAAATCAACAACAACCAAAAGGAAAATCTGAAATCAGTAACAGTATAAAGCATCAAGAAGATGGTAGCCTGCAAATTAATTATCTTGTTTATGTAAATCCAAAGTTCAAGTGTCTTTTATACCTACCTGCAAAGATTTGAATCTCAAATCCTGTATGGCAAGAGAATGACCGAACAATCAATTATCTATTCCATGCAGGATACCTGATTAAATAATAATATGAACATAATATTAGATTTACTCTTTTTCTACACATCTTTTTGAATCTGAATATGTCAGAGCAAATTAACTGAAGAAAACTGAATTTTGGCACCATCTACCAAATAATGCATTTTTTCTATTCCCAAATGAAATACTGTTAAGTAATAGTGACTATAATAATACTGTATCTGGTCCTGAAAAGTACATGGCTCAACAGTGTAAATGCTCCCTCTTATACGTTTTGGTTTTGCATCTAGTTCGGCTATTTTTTCTAACAGATCTGTATTTCATTAGGCAAGAAATATACCCTTATTACTGAAATTAACTAAAGAATATTTTTGCCCATTTATCCCCTCTATTTAAGTCTACATAAATGTGAGAAATTACAGCTCTATAATGGTGACAGGGTATTTTTAAAAGTAGTGTCTCCATCATGGCAACTTTGTTCACATCATGTCAATGCATAAGAGCCCATTAAAGTCCACAGAACTCTTAACACTGAGAATGTCCACCCATTCAGAAAAGCCTGCAGAATCCAAACCCTGAGTTTACACACTTTTTCTCATTTCTCTGTCCAGTCAGTGGTTAAATGCAGGCTGGAATAGGTGAAGGCCTTCAGGATTTTCAAGTCTTATCAACAGACAGAGAGATGGTACATAAAAACACACTATGTTGGAGTTTAAATATTAAGTACAACAGATGCTTCTAACGCAGCTGTGTGAGGCTTTGATTATTTGTTATCTGCATTGTTTTCCACTTTATTTTTAAAAATACATATTTCTTTTTTTTCAGATATTCTGTAAACTGATAAGCTTTGGCTAATAAGGTTGCGACAATAAAATGGACAAAAAACAGCTTTGTTTTTTGTTTTGATTTAAGAAATGGTTAAGTTACATAATAGTATAGCTGTGTTATATCAAAAGGATTACCTTGTACCCAAAACCTATGCTGTGAAAAAGCAGAAAGTACTTAAACATTTACAAAAGGGGTTTTTCTTCTTTTGTGGCAGATGTCCTGTACCTGTGCAATAGGTTCAGTCATATTACCAGGCATCACTGAAAGCTGCCCTGCTTTTGCTGAAACTTGTTGCTAGTCATAATGGGTCTCATAAGACTCTTCCTGCTACACAACTGCTGATTTTTTGTGTTAATCCATGTGAGCCCTTTGACACAGGTTTAAGATTTATCAGAGTCAAGAAAACTTAATTTAGAACAATGCAGGTCAATCCATTAGTCTCACTGAAATCTTGGTATCTTTGCTATATCTATGAAGTCTTGACCAAGAAAAAAAATTAATAAAAGACATGCAGATGTATTAAATTAACAATGATACATCACAAAGTTTTACTTGGGAAACTCAGAAACATTTAGAAATATTTGAAGATCATCTTCAGTAAAAATGGTAGTATATGATTACATTCATGTTATATGTCTCTGCTGCTTGACAGGTCAAAAAAACAATATTTTGAGAAGTACCTGGAAGTCGTTTATAGATGAACAGTTTACATAGCTGTAATAATACAGTGTATGACTTAGGGTGAACAGAACTCTAAAGGAAATCACTATGTGATACATTTTAAAAATGTATTTAAATGGCTTTATTGCCATATATTGACTGACTTAATTTCCTAAGGGTCTGCTAAGGCCTTTAGATTAGGCTATAAAATAACAAGTAGTATGCTTAGGAACTATGTGAGGTTTAAGCTCCCTGTATAAGGCAAATGGTTTATACCAAGCTATTACTGGACTTCATAACTCACATGAATCATTAATAAAATAATGTATAACCCAAGATACAGTAGCAGGAAGAGCCTGAAAGAATAGAAAATGAATGTTATCTTAGGCTGGAAATCAAATTATTGCAATCTAGCTAATTCTGATAAGAGTGCCACAGTGGTGCTAAGCCTCAAAACTTGCTCTTAAGGCTTACTCTCAAGCTTTCCCATTTATATCTTTGAATACTATAATGGGCTGATAACATCTCTGAATGGCTACAAGATCATCTCAAGGACATTACCTCTTTTCATAAACATAAATTAAGTTTATATTGACCAGAATAGTATAGCGGCTGCATATTAGAGTGTGATTGTTGACTTGATTGATAGTGTATAGTAGAGTACTTTAAGTAGAAGGAATGTTACAGAAGTTGCAACAAGATTTTGTACATATGAAATATATATTTCCAAACAACAATCCTCAACCCTCTACTCTCCAGTTACTCCTAAATGGTAATATATTTTACAGAGAGTCTCAGTGATCAATGACTGTGTTATCCCACATAGCTAGACCGCGCCTTGTCCAGCACAGTATACATTGTAAATAACTGACAGATGACAATATTAAAAACACTGTCAAAAATCATTGGGTAAGATCTAACGAGAATTGTATAAAGATCTTTTGGTGAAATAAAATATGTAATCATAGGAACTTACTTTTTGAACTTTTCTTCTTTTTACTGACAAGCTTGCGCACCATCCCAGTAAACTTTTATATTTGAAATGGTCTTTCCTCCTTTCTCCAAAGTTCACAGAATCACAGAATCACAGAATTGTAGGGGTTGGAAGAGACCTCTAGAGATCATCTAGTCCAACCCCTCACCAAAGCAGGATCTCTAGACCAGGTTGCAGAGGTAGGCATCTGGGAGGGCCTTGAACGTCTCTGGAGAAGGAGACTCCAAAACCTCTCTGGGCAAACTGTTCCAGTGCTCTGTCACCCTCACTGTGAAGAAGTTCCACACAAATATGCTTCAGATTGTGAACATTGTTACATACTGATGAGGAGTGTCCAGCCTCGTCCCTTTTGCCTCCTGCTCCTTAGATATTTATAGATGTGGATCAGATTTTCTGAGTCTTCTTTTTTTGAGGCTGAACAGACCTAGGTCTCTCCGCCTTTCCTCATAAGGGAGGTATTCCATGGTCTTTCATCATCTTTGTAGCCTTCCACTGGACTCTTTTGAGGAGATCCCTGTCTTTTTTGTACCGGGGAGGCCAGTACTGGACACAATACTCCAGGTAAAGCCCCACCAGGGCAGAGAAGAGGGGGAGGATCACCTCCCTTCACCTACTGGCCACGCTCTTTTTAATGCGCTCCAGGATACTATTGGCCTTCTTGGCGTCCAGGGCATGCTGCTGGCCCAAGACCGATCTGTCATCCACCAGGACACCCAGGTCCCTCTCCTCAGAGCTCCTCTCCAGCAGGTCATCCTCAGCCTGTACTGGTACAGTTGTCCCTCCCTAGGTGCAAGACACTATACTTGCTCTTGATAAACCTCATCTAGTTCCTTTCTGCCCAATTCTCTTTGTCTTTATTTGCATGTATTCTATGTAGCTCTACTGCCAAAGAAAATACTTACTTCTTCCAGAGGTTTATGATTAAGAGAAGATACAGTAAAACAGTTGGACCAGCAACTGGAGGAGAAGAAGCAGAGATATTAATATACGTAGTTAATTAGCACATCATTTAGATCAACTACAGGTCTGAACTACAGCTTTAAGTCCATTCAGTAATCTCCATTAACTTCAAACAGCACCAGATAAAGCCGTATATTGACAGATTCAAGTAGCTCTTAAAAGCATATCAATAAAAAGGAATGTACATGGTATTATATATTTTTTCTGACCTCCTGCATAGATAGTTCTTTTTGAAAGAAGGATAATTTCTTGTAAGATCATCTTCTGCTCTTAGATATTTAACAACTGAACTATTACACATTTTTCCCTAAGTTCACAACACAGTTGACCTGTTTGTCTCAGTCTAAGGTCCATTACATTTGTCTTTTGTACTGAACAGCATGTCTCAGTATCTTGAAAAATTCTTTCCTTAGACATGTTCTTCAGATGATGCTCAGTTTTTCATATGCATAAAAAACAAGCAGTTAAGAAGGAACAAGAAGTATTTAATATTAAAAAATGTTTAAATTCACTAAAATTTAAACCAGTACATCTGGAAAAGATGGAGATAAATGCAGCTATGGAGTAATTTAAACAATAATAAACTGAATGAAACTGAAGCAGACCATGGCATAATTTTTCTGTTTTCTGTTTTCTGCTAGAGAAACTCTCCCTCATATCATTGTGGCCTACAGTGTAAGTGCCAGCATCAAGTAAAACAGTTTTATTCTGGTCAGTGAACAAGGAAAGGCTATTCAACTCTTGATAAACCTAGGATATTAAACATTTGCTGCTGAAAAGAAAAGTATACTCCTGACATCTGCAAGTGTTATTCTCATGCTGACCTTGTGCATGATGTGCAGCTGCCTACCTATTTGTTTGTTGGAAGAAGTGAGTTGGATACCAGTTTTACAGGGAGATGAAGATATCTGCTTCTGCATCAGAATAGCCTTCAGAGCCGGTCTGTGTCAAAGCAGCACATCTGTGTCCTTTAAGATTAACTTCTCTTGTAAGATGCAACCATACTATGCAATCTAATGATAAAGAAGTCTTCCTCCTTTTGCAAATAGCAAAGCAAGGCAGAAAACAAATAACTTGTGATTTCCTTATGGGCTTACAAAGTTAAACAGAGACAATATTTATTAAACAACAACACATAATTTTAAACACCTGTTTTCATACTCAAAAATAGATGAGGACAAAACTATTAAATGTAGTTTTAAAAATGCTGTCCCTCTTTCAGGATTTCCATTCATTAAATTGAGTTATTTTTCTTTCAGTGGTTACTGCCCATTTAATGATATGCAGCAGAGACCTCTTTTGATGTTGAAAAGAGGAATGAAAGGATCAACTTAACCATTAGGAAGGATCAAGAATCAGGAAGTCTAAGCATTTTCATAAAATAAATTATGTAATTTTGAAACATGCTTGATCAATTGAACAGCTTATTTTTCATTAAGGAACTTACTTCTCAGCAGTGAACTTTTTGACTGCTAATGCTTTCCAGAGCTAAGACATTCCTTCCCAACTTACTTAATTAGCTTTTCCTTTCTTCATTTTTAAAGGAATAATATCCCCTCTTTTTCTGGGCTAATCCCTTACCTACAATATTGCCTTGGCCTAGTGGGACTGTATATTACCCCTTCTAATGCTGTACATGTTCTTTCTTTCCCTGTTGGCCCTTGCAAAGGGCATCTTTTCAGGACTCTCACTTTCTGGGTTATGCATCACTTGGTACATCCATGTGCAGGAGTACAGAAACAACACCTCCCTGAAGGCCACCAGCAAGCAGCAGGATGCCTTCCTCCTTCTGTGAAACAGCAAAACAAAGCAGAGACAGCACACTATGTTTGGGGATTCCTGGGCACAGTGGTATATATTTGGACACAACATGCAGTCACTCAGGAAATGTAGCACAGTCTCCCTTTATCAGTTTACCATGGTGCCTTTAGGCATAGTGGAAATGTACTTCACATTTCCTTTATTTTTGAAGCCTATGTTGATATGAGTCTTCATCCTCTACAAAGCGATTTTAAAATACCATGTCTGTTGCTCTGAAAATCTCTACAAACAGTGTGACTGTTTCACACTGACAACTGAATGCGTTGGGTATGCCTAGTTGTGAGAACCAGTCTGCTAGAATAATGAATTCATGCATAACAAACTACCTAACTGAGCTTACAAAGAACAATCTCTTCCTTAAGAGAGTACTAAAATTTATATTCAAACTTAGTTTTGTGCCATTACAGTGAAAGACTACATGTATGATTTATAATCTTTGATATCCAGCTTATTAGAAATTTAGTAGCATCAAGGAATACATTTCAACATCTACCTAGATTTTCACTTAATTTTGAGTCTGATCAGACTCTGTAGGCCAGACATCTTCATTCGTTGAGTAGTACTACACCTTGACATGGAAAATCCCTGCAAAATGCAATCTCTGCAAAACACAGAATTTCCTACATATTTTCCTGGAGCATTTTTGTTTTGTTTTGTTTTGTTTGTTTTTTCTTCCCAACCTTTCCCCTTCCCATTCCACTGAAGAAGCAAGTGGTTTAGTCCCTAAATTTCTGGTCACAGAGGGCTTCCAGATGCATACCAGATCCCATACAGAGACACTGAGCTTTTTCCCCCTGTGAGTCTTCTCTTGTAGACTCTGCAGCACTGCTGTAATTATCACAGAATCACAGAGTTGTAAGGGTTGGAAGGGACTTCTAGAGATCATCAGGTCCAACACCCCTGCCAAAGCAGGCTCTATAGCCCAGGTTGCACAGGTAGATGTCCAGGCGGGCGGGTCTTGAACGTCTCCAGAGAAGGAAACTCCACCACCTCTCTGGGTAGCCTGTTCCAGTGCTCCATCACCCTTACAGTGAAGAAGCTCCATACCTTCTGCTTCTCTTCCAGAGTAGGTATAAGAAAATATATTTCAGCAACATGGGTGAGTATTCTGCCTTATTACTGTGTGCCTGCTCCAGAAATGTAGTAGAAGAGTATGCACTGAGCATTTTCCCAGGTTCTTTGGTTAAAGTTTTGCAGAAGATTACTTGCTCTTGTGCACTGACACTTGTTTTGATTGCCAACTTCTTTTAATGTTATGCAGTTGGATCAATGTAAGTAAATTTCACTAAATTCTCTGTCTCTGTAAGATGAAGAGCAGGAGTTACATACTACTCATAGGTTTATTAAAAGTATTTAGAAACATCTGCTGAACTGCAATCAAACTCTGGACTTGGTCCCATTAGGCTGGGAGAATCAGGGCAAGTTTTCTTTCTGAAAATGTGTGATATTTTCCTTTTAGTGTTTAAAACAAAAAAGTTACTTTCCTTGGTTTTCTTATGAATTTGACTACAATGTAAAAAGAATAACTAAGAAATAAAAACAAAGTAGTATTCATGGTAATAGTGAAATAGCAGTCTTGTTTAATGTACATCGTGTAAGTGATTGCAATGTGGAATAATGAAATAATCTCCCTGCGTGAACCGTGGAAGTCCATTCAATTTGACTTACTTTAATGTAGGCTGTTCAAAGAAATTGAAAATGTAGTGGTGAAACAATTCTTCATTAACCACGAGATGGACAAGATGTCCTAATAGATACTTACTGTACCATAAGAAATTATTGTTACAATATCAGTAATAATCTATACTGTATTCTAAAGGCATGTACAAAGGTGTGCATATACAAAATCAGAATAAGCCTTCACCTCCAATGAACATGAAAAATGAAGCAAAGTTACAGAATATTGAGCGAAGGCTTCTCAGCAGTTCAGTGAATGCATGTTGCCAAGATTTTCTCCTACCCTTTAGAAAACAAGCTAATGGAAACTGTCAGTTGAAATATAAAAGGGAATTTTAATACTAATAACTCCTATTTATTCTTCTAAAATAAAATCTCTTAGTTTTTAATTCAGGATGCTGTAGTTTAGAAGTGTTACACAGCTGAGATGCACCAGAAATTTACCACATATCAAAAGTAATTGTTACTAAGATTTCAGGCTGTATTCAGATTGCAATTCAGTGATTCTACCTGTTCAAAGTGAGGTCAAATGTAAAATTCCCTCAATCTTAACAAGGTAAGATTAAGCCTGTATTTCTCTTTGATCCATTCTAGCTTGCATATACCTAAAATCTGGCTCTATCTCGTAGCAGTATGACAAAGATCAAACAAGTTTCTACATATTTTTGATTTATTCAAGGAGAAAAATATTAACTAGTAATGATTAGCCTTAATTTAGAAAGAAAATATTACCTCAAAAAAGAATGAGGATCAATTTCTCAAAAGTAACTATCAGGCATACTGCAGCTACTTCATATTTTGAGTAGAATTGCTAAGCTGTTTTTTATTATTATTTTTTATTAGCTTTGTGATTGGCATGACCTTCAATTAATCAGATCAGACATCATGCACTACTCACAAGCAATTTACAAACTGAATTGGCAGTTGATCCTCTCAAAGGAAGTCCATTCCAGATTATAAAAAATAAGCTCAACTAAGAGTGGCTCTGCAGTGATATAGCTCATACTTGCCCTCATTTAAAGAACTCTGTTATAATAGGCTGTCTTTAATACTCTGTGAGGGTACTTGGTTCCTAACTGTGATAAATCTTCATATAATCACTCCTTTTAACAAGATCAAACAGCCTAGTGCATCCAAAATGCTTCATTCCTTGAGGTTGATTGTGTTTATCATCAAAGATTATAAAGTATATTGCATGACATTTGGAAAATAGCTTTAACTGACCTTTTATGCATTACCAAAATTACAGAACCCAAAGTGAACAGCAATATAAATTGTACTGTTTTCAATGAAAAAAAAAAATAAATCAGTATTTAGCATTTGAACTAGATGTCCTCCAGATAGCCATTCAACCTTAATTTATTATATGATTCTATGTTTAGCAACTACAAATATAAGAATTACATGCCAGAGAAGGTGTCAGTCAGCTCCTCTGTTACAGAAAAGAATGTGAATGTAAATTTAAGCATTGTTTTTCATGAAAGAGTAAATCTAGGGTCAGATATAATGGAATTTTAATGAACTGTAAATGGGTAGGAAAGGAAAGAGTGAGAGAAAAAGCATCTTCTGAAAGTGCTGTAGAAGCCATACAAAATGGGAAGGAAAGTTAGGAAGAAAATGGAAATACTAAGTTTGATGGGTTACAATTGGAATTCGGATAAACTAGGATATTATTATGAAAACATCTCAGTAAATATAAAGGGAGAATTTGGAGACACTGAAAATTCTGTGTGAGACATTCAACAAACTGAGGAAGAGCAGCACAAACTCTAATAAGAGGTTAAGTTTGAGGCTGTAGCAGTTGGGCTCATTTCAAGTTTTCTGCAAAGAAAAAAACAACTCAGGCCAGCATATGTAGAGCTAATGTTAAGGTGGAATATATGACAGTATGAAAGAAGAAAACAGTGGTTACTTAAGTGGAACCATGGCCTTCAAGTAAACCGAATAAACAGAGATTTGTATTGTTGTGTGAAGTGTTCTTGCAACTCAGAAAAGCCCCAGAGTAGCATCCTAAAGAGCAGAAGGCCCTGAATCACCTGCACACTGAACTATGCATAGGATCCATATGGTTCTGATAGGTTACGGTAAGGCAGAATTTAATCCTTTTTTCATCTTTAGAGAGGCTTCTGCTTTAGTTTGGTTACAGCTGGCCAGAAATGTCATTTGAGTGTGAGAGAGTATGTTATGCTGTGGGTAATTATTCATAAATTTAAATCAAGTATAGCAAGTAACTCAAGCAGAAGAATGTAAATTTTAGAAAAGTCAATTTATCTTTTTCACAAAAAAAAGTTCTCATGACAAAATTTCTTATAGACATTCAGACTGCAAGGCTTCAAAGAAAGCAT
>VXAB01007523.1:148605-163356 GCA_013399175.1 Odontophorus gujanensis | reverse complement strand
TATTTTTATATTTGTTTTGCTTATTTTCCTAAAAGTATATATATTTTTTATATATAGGAGCTTAACGTTGCTCAATCTCCCTGGACACATTCTAGTAAAAAAGCCATTTTCTATTGGGTTCTTTCAACATCCATTTGCATCCTCAGTGTTGCTGCTCTGTGTAGAGACCTTGTAACTTCCATGAGGGCACCATGGGAGATGCAGAAGCAGATGACAGAAATATCATCTCTTTGCCACTTTACTATGACCAACCTGCCAAACACTCATCAGATCATAGAGTCAGTCTGAGCAGCAGCCCAGCATGCCAGAGGACAGTGTATGTGGCTGACTTGCTATCTGTAAACACATGCCAACTGGCACTGTTTGGGAATTATTCAACAAACTGATGTTGATAGTAAGCAGTAATACGACAGTGGGAATGTGCTTATTAATTTCAGTATTCAGATGCTGATCTGCTGCTGGATTATCAGTAGCAATATAGCAGGATTCTCTCCAGAAATGGCAAGGTCCTACTCTGAATAAACTGGCAAAGATCAAAGTATGCTTTTCTGCTCTGAACGAATGGAGGACCTAGAAAAACTGGTCAGCAAGGTTACGTATCTAACCTTGGGGTATGTGAACATGCACCCACTGCTCAATCTTTTCTTCCCAATGAATTCTCACTCAAAGGGAAAACTGTTCAAAATCTCTTCCATAAAAATGAAATATCAAAAGTTATCAGTGATACTCCAGCACACCAGGTATCTTACAAGATCGATAGCAAATGTTTGAAATGAAAAAGGCCTATGTGGAATTAAGAAGTGAGATCTTTATTTGTGTTTTATGATTCATCTCTTGAGTACTTTATTGGATATTCCTTAAGAAATGAGCAGAAAACACAGTTTTCACTGCAAAAATATTTTGAGAAATAAATCTTCTTTCAGGATAAACCTGATATCATATAAATTTGGAAATTATTAGAGCAAGACTTCAAAGACTAAATCCAGGCCACATTTTGGATTTGGGAATTTCAGTCCAAGTCTCTGGTTTTCTGGATTTTATTGTTTATACAAAATGAAACATATCCTTGAAAGACATTCAGAGGTCATAATCTTACAACAGTCAACAGACTATTTAACAAGTCAGATAATTCACCTCAGAAGCAGTAAGCTTAATCTCTTGGGTAAATTAAATAGAACAAAGAATATGTTTATTTGTAATTGCTGCTGAAATAATCCAGTTCCCTCTCTACTGGTATTTTCCTAATAAGTAAAGATTCTTCTGTTTTCCTACATTTGACAATTTTTTATCCTCAAACAAGTTCAGGATATTTAGTTCAAGCAATAATTTGAAAAACTGAGCATTTTCTATGGACAACAAACATATATACAATTGAAAAATTCCCTACCAGCACTGATTCTCTTGACTGCTATAGAAATCTTAAATCTTCCTTTTACCAATAAACTGAATCTCCAGACAGTTCTCTGCACAGAGTTCAACATCCAGAGTGTCAGAATTTGCTGTAAATATAATCTCACACCAAAAGTAGGCTATTTGCTTCACTTAGAGCAGAAAGGATGCTCCATCCATTTTCCTACTCTCTTGCGCTCGTATACTGTTAGAGCAGATGGTAGAAATTTCGTTAGCAGTTAATCTCTCCAGTTTGTGTGTCTGTAGGCAGACTAACACCTCACATTTTGCTTTGAGATTTGGTGAAAAGTAAATTTTACATGAACTGCTGTATGTGTATATATATAAAACTTACTTTATACTGGTCCTTTATTTGCTTAGACTTGTTTTTTTTTCTTCAGCATGTTTTTTATTTTTGCACACTATAGACTTGATAGACTTATTTGAATGCATGAAACAAGAACTATAATTTCATATGCAATTTCTTCCTGCATTTGAGCTTGAAATTTTATCTTGATGTTAGGTCTTGCTTTCATCTTGAACTTAGCTTGTTTCATTTAGTAATGTTCTGTAAATTTGCTAAGAAACTATTCTGTCTCATCGTCTAGTTTATTGACAAAGATATTCAATAATAATAATTTCAATTTCAACAACCAGGATATTCCATGTGTTACTGGCAAACAACTGAATTTCAAGTCCATGCTTTCAAGCTGTCCAGTAACACAGTTTGGAAGGGACCTACAAAGAATATCTAGTCCTGCTGTCTGATCACTTCAGGTATAACCATAAGTTAATAAAAATATTTTAAATATTATTATTTAGATTACAAATTTAAGTTAAAAATATTATTGAAGGTATCAACTAAATGCTTCTTGAACACTGACAACCATGGGACATCAACTACTTTTTTAGGAAACCTGTTTTGGTATTTGACCAGTCTCATGGTAAAGAAATTTTTCCTAATTCCCATTCTGAGTCTCCCCTGGCACAGTTTTGTGTTGTTCCCACACATTCTCTCATCTGTTCCCAGAGAGAAAAGCCCAAGAGCTCTCTATGTGCTTCCTCTCCTCAGGAAGTTACCAAGAACAATTGAGACCACCTCTCTGAATCCTCTTCTCCAGACTGGACAGTCTTCAGTCTCTCCCCATAGGACATGTCTCCTAGTCCTCTTTTTAGCACTCCTCTGGTTCTTTCCAGTACCTTAACATTCTATATTGTGGAGCCCAGAACCGCATGCAACATTCAAGGCCAGGGCAAACCAACTCTAAAAACTGTAGGAGGATCACCACTAGATAGATGGAACGCCATTCACTACAACCCTTTGAGTTAAATCATTGAGTCAGTTCATCGCTCATCCAATTTAGCTGTAAAAGGGGATTGGGAAGAAGTAGTTGAATTAAATTTAACACTGAATCCCTTGTCTGAATGAGACACCTTTGGACATCATTTTTTATGCAGATATAAGTAGTATCTCACTACCTGGAAGACTGTAAAATAATTGCAGCTTTAATTGCAAATAGAATGTATGTAACTCTGATTAGATTAAATTTAGTATACTAAAACAGGTACTGAAAACAACCTGTCTTGATCTAGCTTTATAAAATAACAGTCTTCTTTTAATTCCTGTAGCTGTCAAAGCTATTAAAATTGAATAGCATATATGAGTAATCTAGCTGAATGGACTAACTGCATTGATGCAACCTGATGAAAGGAGTTTTATCAAACTGCAGTGATGCACATGGTATAAAATTCACCAGAACACAAATTCTGCAGGAGGGACTGCCCCTGTTCATATGTATTTAATAGTTTTATATATATATATATATGTATATATATATATAAAAGTCTACCTCTTGTGGAAACTTCAGTGGATGAATAAAAAGAGATATAGATCATCTGACAGAATGCACTTCTGAGAATAATGCAACCTGACTAAAAGCCAGTGAAACAGAGAATGGCTACACTGAATCTAGAAACAAGAAGATAGGGCTTCTGTGAGTGAAGGTGACAAAATGCCTTGAACTACATGCTGAATCCACACTGTCTAATGACAGATCAACTCTCATTTTCAAAACCTGAAAGAAAAGGTTGATTTTTCTTTTTTTTTAGAGACTGAACAAGTACTAGCTATAAAGCCAGGCATTTCAAGAAATGTTTCCATCACAATGACAAGCATGTTCATGCTTTGGAACAAGGAAATTGGAAATTGAGCCTCAGTTATGAATATGAAACAAAGACCACTTCAGAGGTTCAATTGGTAGGTATAAAACCAATGCCAGGACTGCTAAATAGGCCTGCAGAGGTAAAGAAGATGGAAAATAAGGAAAAAACAGCTCAAATTGGGGACAACTGGGTAGGGCGTTGTAATTAAGCCACCTGGCTTCCCATCTGACACATTGCATTGAGGCTGCTGCTAAATATATTCGTTATTTTCATCTTGAATTTAAGTTAAACATTTTGCCTATTTAGTCCTCTCTTGGATTACAGACCTTGATTTTTTTTGTTCCTGAAATTTTTATCTTTCTCTACATTTTAACAAAAACACTGTACTCTGTAATAGGAGACTAGATTTTCACAGGACAACAGCTCTCTTTTTTTTTTTTTTTTCCTTTCTTTTCCTCTTTCTAACCTTTTAATTTCACTCATTTCTTCAATTGCAGACTTCAATTCTGGGCTCAATTCTGTTCTTACAGGGTTCCATTTGCCTTTTTTATTTGCTGTTTCTGTTCCATTCTCTCTGTAGGCCAAGCATTCTTTTTAAGCATTGATTACTGTAAGCAAGCTGTAATTGAACCCAAAACAGATAATGAGAATTGTAGCTGCCACTGTGTGATTTAAGACTCCCTAAATCAGAATGGTAAGAGAAGAGAAGGGAAGACAGCAACTGCAGAAGGAAAAGTAACCACTGGATTAAGAGAAGACATTGTGAGGATCAAGCATAAAACAGGTAAAATTTCATAGGGGGTAAGAATGGATAAAATGCAAATACTTGTAATAAAGAGAACTCAAACCTCTTCCGTGTTCCTAAGACTACTGGGATGTCTGATGAACAAGTTAATTAGGATTTCTTAATGAAGCTATACATATCTGCTTAATTTTATGTAGCTAAGCAGATCTCAAGTAAAAGCAGTCTTGATGCACTGACTGTCCTTACCCTGTCAGCAAACTGCTCTGCTGTCCCGAGCCCAGACTACTTGCTGTGAGTATGGCCTGCCTGTGCAAGGATGAATGTGAAGTTGTGGAAGTTGCTAGGTTACTGCAATTCTCTCAGCCCTAACATCAATACTGGAAGGAGATACATAAGTCACATTCTTGTTTCAGTGCAGCTGACTCCCACATACATTTTCAATTTCATTATGAGTAGGGTGTGAAAAGATGAATTTCTATTTCTTCAAATAAATTTGTTATTTTAAAATTCTATATAAAAAAATTACCCCATGAAGAAAGAAGATAGCATGTCTTGCAGAGGCCTAGTTACTCTGAAGTAACTCTTCCACTATAGCAGAGTTTAGTAACGTTCTGATATTTGTATCTACAAACAGTAATAGAAATCACCTGAGATGGGAGACAGGAATCCACAAGAAGGAGGACTGTGATATGAATTTGGTCTAATGAGCCCTGGATCTTGGTGTTTCTTGAACTTCAGAAAAATCTAGTTATAAATGCAGGGAAATCTGTATATGTTTTCTCTTTGGAACACTTAAAAGAAGTGGAACCCTATTATTAGTGAATACAGTGTTGATTCTAGACACTTCAATCTTAAAGGAAAATGTAGTAATTTACAGGTTAATCCCATGTGTGTGAGCCAAACACGGTTAGGGCATGCCTTTACAGGCTTATTCCTCTCCAAACAAGGAGGCTGTATACCTGTAAATTAAATAGTGTCAGGGCCCTGAAGCTGAATTCCTTATACCATTATATGGTCTGAGTGCTCCCTGAGGTACTGTCTGTGTGTACAATTAGCATGCTGACAGACCATTCCCAGGGAGCAGGTTGGATTGCGCCACCCTGGAGGATTGGAGAGTCTGATGGCTGGGTAAAGATTGCCAGAGGACATTCATTGACAGTGCTCAGTTTACACATAAAAAAATGGTTATTGCCTACATATGTCTATGATGAAATGCTCAGCTTTTCTTTAGAAAAAAAAAATGATTTAGGAGTCAGCCATCAAATGTATGAAAGGCCCACACTGGATTCTTACGCTGCATGTTTTTAGGGGAAAAATGTTGAAGAATAAGTTATATTGAATTTAACTGCTTTCAGGACAATGACAGGTTGTGTGGAGGTGTTCGATGTATAAAATGATAAAGCATGAACATGTCATTTTAAGAAAGTAGGGGGTTTAAATGGAAACAATGTTCCATATCAAGATCTGTGGAATGAAAACAACACTGAGATGTCCATGTGTTTAATTACATTACTTCTTCAATTTTTGACACATTGTAGCTTATAATCGCTGTGATAAGTACAGAAATGTTTATCTGTAAATACACCTCAGGCTCATGTGTGAAGAGCATTTTCCCACCAGGTAGAAATGCTCCCAGCCAACTGCTCTGTACTCCTCTTTTGCCTCACCTCTAGTTGTTCCACCATCCTTCACTTTCAGCAGTACGACAGTGCTCAAAGAAAAAACATCACACTTATCTCAAGTTGAGTTTGAACAGTGCAAAAATTATCTTACAGTCTGATGTCTGAGCTCATGTGCTGAGCACATCAGTGGACCATAAAAATTTTAGCTTGCTAATAGCTGATAAGAAGGTTTCTTTCCTTATAACTCAGTCAAAAATAGTGGCAAAGTTTCAAGCATCAATTTAGAGAGAGAAGGAAGGCCATGGGAAGTGCTGCTTTTCAAACATTCCAGAGATCATGTAGAACAGGCATGATTTGGAATCCCAAATTTCCTTGAAAAAATACAAGGGGAGTTATGTTAATAAAATTATATTTATTGTTGACAGAGAACATGGAAACAATACATGAAATTAGAAACTTTTTTTTTTTCTGGAGCTGAAGTTTAATGGGAGAGTTGTTTTTGTTCTTTAATAGCAGCAAGCCACTACAAATAGCAGTTAGTAGTAAGCTACAGTTGTTAGCTTGAAGTTCAAGAGTCACTTAACTATTTTCTATATTATACCAGTAATACAATGTCTAGACAACAATAACCAAGGTGGACTCAGTAAGAGACAACATGATTTCTTTACTGATGTCTTTGTGAAACCACTTGAATCATAAATGCTCAGCAGCTGCAGAGATTTCCCATACTCAGTACTTCGAATTGTTCATTCATTTCCCTAAAACAATACTGCAAATTACATTTTATGCTTCCTTTTCTACCACTTTCTAAAAAAACAGTTCTTGCCATGCCACATCAATAACCATGCCTTCAAACTCCTTACATGATTAACCAGAGCCACCCTTTCTGGAGCTGCTTTGCATTTTTTATGTTGTCTAATAGTTACATTTAATCAGCTATAGGAGTGCCCCAATTGTCATTGATCTGGTTATTCCTTTGGGATGGAGGTGAATACTTTTATTTTGGTCTTTCACAACTATGGTGTACTTTTCCTAAGAAATTATTTAAACGACTTTTTAATATGTCTGCAACAATATGTCCATGGAGAGGAGAAAAAGAAAGATAAAAAGAGACAGAAGGAAAAGAGCAAGGAATTAAAGACAATGGAGTAAGGAAAAAGGGAGAAAAGGCAAGGAAAAAGGCAAAGAAAAGGAAGAAAATGAAAAAAGAGAAAGAGGGAACCAGAATTTTCTTATTCTGATCAAGAGGTCAGAACTGTACACAATCTACTGCCTTTTGTAAAATTTGTATGCGTCTAGAAAAAAATGGTAATTGGTAGACAGAACAAGCAAATGACCGCCATGGTCTCATTCATTAATTTGTCAAAATATCTGTCATAACAGTGTAGAGGCTGAGATAAAACGCACACACAAAAATTAGACTTCCTATAATTTTAGTACAAAGATGGCTACTGCCTGAAGAAAAGATTATTACTAAACGCCAGATGTAACTCAGAAAAAAAAAACCAAACACCTGTAGCACTTGAAAATATGAGGAAATCTACTCAAAGATAAAAATTCCAGGTGATTAGGCATTCCAAAATTGAATTAATTATACTACATATGGCTAAGCTTTAAAAAACAGTGATCGTGTTTTGAACAAGCTATGTCAACTTTTGCCATAAATAAATTTGTTTTCAGAGTTAACTGTTTGCCACCTAAATTAAAAGTATAGACTGTCATTTTATTTAAAATTAAAGAAAAAAAAGGTAGGAAAAATTTTTATTTAAGTAAAATATGAGCAGGATTCGTCTACTTGCTATACTTTGACAAAATCTAGGAATATTAAGAAAAACAAGAACTAGATCTATCTAATGTGCAGTAGGGACTTTTCTGATGACATCTCTGCTAGGAAAGAAGGAAATCCAAGAGCTTCACTTTCCTTCTGTTACACCTGGAATTCTCACTAGAAAGTATTTGAAATTAACAGGAATTATCTGCTCATGGTTCCCAGTTTGAAAAGTTAAATGTAGCATGAAGCTAGACCAAGAATACATTCAAAGCCATAGGACTCTTAAATATAGTCCACAGGTATGCTTTGTCCCTGTGTAACACTGTTTATGTTTATCAGGTTACTCTACACCTTAGTTGTACTCTAGAAGTAGAGAATTGTTTTATCTTATTTCGTAGTTCATAGTTCATTTTTATAAGCAATGTATTAATCAAGATTGAACTGCAGATTTTCCTTGAAGGTTCTTTTCCCTCTAATGACCTAAAATTTTCATTAGTCAGCTGATTTCATATAGTCATTTGTATTATTTGGTGAGGCTAGGAGTAGAATTCAATTTAATCCATTCTTATTATTTTGAAAGACTCTGTATGTCACATCTGCATTGAAGAAGATATAGGGAGAAGAGTGTGAAATCAGGGTTATTTTGTACTAGCTTCTCTTCAGAGAGAGAGAGAGAGAGAGAGAGAGAGAGAAAGTGAGAATATTTACTCCAGAGACCTTATGAACTGAACCACTGGGAAGGAGAACACGAATACATAGTTAGAATGATTTGTGCATGGAAATACAGGACGAATATGGCATAGCCCAAACAGAAACCTACGGCACTTTAGAAATACTTTGCCAATTGGTTCAGACTGTATCTCAGGGTCCCAGCCAAATATGATAGTGGATGGTAGTCTGAAATACCTTTAGATTCTTATTTTCAAATCTATTTTTCCAAGATGACATTGATCCCTGAGTACATATATAGTCATCATCTATTAAAAAGAGTTTCATAATGCCTAAAGCTATCTCATAGTCTTCTTCTTCTTTCTTTCTTTTTTTTTTTTTTTGTAGATCTGTGCATAGTGTTTAAGATACCACAGTAACAGTTTCTCTCTCCCATGGTGTACCGAAGTTTTCAATACAGCGCACTTGGCCATAACTGGCTATTGAGTTTTAGTTACTAAAGTTAATGCTGCATACTTTTATCAAATAGAAAAGAAAACTAATTCATATCATAAGCATTAAGAAAAATCTGTCTTCTGGAAAATTAAGAACATTTCTCATGCGGTTTGAAGAAAAAAAATTATAACATACCTTCCTCCTGCTCTCACTTTCAGTTCATCCTTCAAAGGTTTTCTGGTAAAAAGAAAAATAAGCTCCCTCAGTTTCCAGCATGTGTTTTTCCTTTCAACAGAGTCTATACACTGCTGCTATAAAATTAACTCTCACCTTGTGGCAAATGGAAACCAATGAAGCAATCACACTCCAGTAACAGCAGTGGAATATGTTTCAACAGCTATATATTGCAAACAGGAAAACAGTAATTAAAGTGTAGAAAGTCTACTTATGGAAACCAGAGAAACATAAGAAAAAAATCAGAGTCATTCTGCCTTTCCTTTGCTGAAAAGAAGTGGTTGACAGTGTAAATGAAATAGATTGATTTAGGACCCAGAGTTCTGCTGAAAATCACTGGTGCTTGTTCTAAGTCTCTCAGTTATTTCTGGGAATCCCAACCTTGAGAAAGATCTATAGTTAAACATACTGCTTTTTGTCCCCTCTGTGTATAGCAAACATGCATACTCATAATTAATTGAATGCTACATCCCACATTCACTTGAGTATTTCCATGCACTTCTAGATTCAAAGAATCATAGAATTGTTGAAGTTGGAAAAGAGCTTTAAAAGCCATCCAGTCCAACCCCCCTGCAAGGAATAGGGACACCTATAGCTAGAACAGGTTTCTCAGAGCCCCATCCAGCCTGACCTTGGACGTCTGCAGGGATGGGACACCCACCACCTCTCTGGGAAATCTGTTCCAGTGCCTCACCACAAGAAGAGCAACTCCTTTTTCCAGATCAAGATTTATTGTAGAAATGACTTTTTAAACACAAATATATAAATATTACTTCCTACCAGGTTCTTTTGGAATTCTGTAGCATGCAATAACGTAACAAATAAAAATGAATGCACTAACGCAGCCTATAAAATCATATACAGATAGCAAGCTTGACAGTTGATTCCAAAGGCAAACAGCCAGGACATTTGGACATTGTCAAAAATGTGAAATCTATTTATAGCTGTCGCTTTTTATACTGGAGCAAGGCTCCTTAAGCCTTATGGTAAGTCCTTAAAATTTAGTGCGGCTTTGAATAGGAAATATAACTGACTGCAAATTATCAGGCTGTCACAGAGGGAAGGGAAAAAATCTGGTCATTGTGTCCTGGGACTGTAGTCATCATTATGGAATCCAAATATATGGTCTGAGGGGAGAGAATACCTGTCACATTATGTGCAGCTCTTTGAGTGACAATTTTTGTATGGATAGGGGTGAGTGAAGGCACTGAAATTCTTCTGACTTTAGCTGTCTCCCTTATCTAATTCATCATCACTGTTTTTCATCCTTTCTTTTCTACCTCCCCTGCTCTGTAATAATCTCTTTTCCCTCTCCCTCCCCTCCGTTTTTTATTTGGAAAATGTTCCACTGCCTTGTGTGTATTCTTTCCAGCACAAGAATTTTTCCAGTAAGCAGAAATACTGAAATGAAAGTACACTGAGAAATCCTTCCAAAGTAAAACATACCTTCTACCAGCAAAGCCAATTTTTTTCTGGTATAGTTAAGACATCCCCTGGTGTGACAGTTGTTCTACCCAGAGAAAAGTCCATTTGCTTTTCTAAGTTTCATCTATGTACTGATGATGAACAATTTCAGGTTAAGATAGGCCTTTATTAGTTTAATAGTTTAAACATTTAATAGTTACGTAGAAAAAAAAGTGTACATAATTTTTTTATTAGTATTTCTTAGTACATCTTTCAGAAGTTTGTGACTCTCCTGGCCATTCAGAGTGCACTACTTTTAAGGAAAAGACCCATTTATGGTACTGGTAAGTATATAGAGTATGGGGGTGCTAATCTCAAGCCTTCACAGAAAGAATTTTTAATGCAAAAGGAGATTTTGGGGAAATACCAAAATAAACCCAGCAAAGTCTGCCTATGTACAGCCCTGCAGAGTTTTCCATTGTTTAATGTCAGTCACTGAAGTATTTAATATTTCTGTACGGTAATTTCTACTTGGTGTTGTTTTTTTTCTTCCTTAAGCTGCTCATTAATGCATATTTTTCAGGACTAGGTTCAATATCTGATACATAGAGTTCATATTAGCCAGAATAAGGTAAGAGTGTGAGGAGAAGGGGAAGAAAAAAATATGCCTCAGAGAAAGTGAGAAAAAAAAAGAATTAAAGAAAATTGAGAGAAAAGAGAAGAAACCAAAGTACAGATGAGGCATGCAGGCCTAAGAATTTCTAATGTTCCCCAGTTGCAGATTCTGTCATTGCCTGAAGCACCAGGATGGTACGTGAATTGCACCTTTTCAAGGCAAGAACACTTAAAGCAAAAAATGAGGGTGGAACAAGAATGAGCAGAATTCACACCAGCCAGATGTGTGAACTCACCTGGGGAGCAGTACAGATAAAGGTTCCTTTCAGAAACATTGAAGCCAAGGCATAATAAAACTGTTAAGGACTCAGAAAGTGGGAGCATAGTATAATTTCAATGCACGTTAAATATTAAGAGCTTAAACTGTGCTAACTTTTGAAGAGTCTTTCCTATTGTCTGCATGGAATCAGCAACCCTACATGATTATGACAGTTTTTTAATATGAATTTGAAGGTGTAGCATAGAAAGAAAAATATATGAATAACATTAAAAAATATGAAATGGTAGGATTGGTGCATTTTAAAACAGGCTTTCTTCTTTAATTTAAAAGCAAATGTCTCTGTTCTCATTGCTGACAGCTTCATTTATGCTGGCTTGACTGAAAGACAAGCACCCAAAATTGTCACAGCTCTGTACTGTACCTTGCAGCAAGAATGTAAAGAAGCGGCAGCTTGAGCCAGGAGACATCCTGGGGATGGGAAAAGGGGGACATTTCTTAGAAACATTTTCTTTCATTAACCTATTTTTGTTAGAAGTTGTATCCTGGCATTTTAAACTTAGCCTCTGATAGAAAAAAAAATATATTTTTTGTATTAAAAACCTGAACGATTGCCTGCCCCACATTCTCCTGACATCTATCTGAATTCTACTGCTTCATTCACTGTTGCTGCTCGATATGTTCTCTGAGACAAATGCAGCAATTTCAGACTCCATTTTTCCAGCCACAGACATTGGAAATGAAATTTTCAGTAATGAAAATGTGGGTTCCTTCTATGTATTAAAATATTTGCTATATGAAATGAGCCCTACTTTTCAGTGATGCACTGTGTTCAATAAGGAATCTGGTGGTTGCTCATCCTTAAGAACAGAAGCAGAGCTCTTCAGATTAAGAGCGAGTTGAACATTCAGAGTATTTTGTATCATATTTTGATTGGGACTTGACAGAAAGTTGTATGATTTTTTTACAGGTTGTGTTATGCTGAGTTATTAATATTGAATAAGGCAATGGGGTTATTGCGTGTGATCCAGCATGTTTTTATTTTTTCTATTTATTTTATTTATTTATTTAGATATTACATTTTTTTACACAAAACACAAACATACACTAAATTTCATTCTTGGTAGCAAGCCATGTCACTCCCTCTGTAGCACTTTGTATTTACTGCTGATGAATCAGATCTTGGGGTCAATAGTTAGGTAAAAACTATAGACTTCTCTAATAGCTCAGAGGCACCAGGATCGAGCATAATGAGCTTTAGAAATCCATGGTTTTAAAGGATTTGAAATCCTGAATAGCGGGTGCTAATCTGAAGTGTGAGAGAGAATACAGGTGAGGGTCAGAGAGGTGGAGAGGGGCAAGGAGGTTAAAAAAAAGGATGGCTTTGAGGTAGATTGCAGTGTAGGAGCTGCAGGAATTTTTCCCATAGAAAAAATAGGGTTGAGTAATACTTGAATAACCTCATGTCCCTCTCTCCCACAGTACAGACACATTCTCAAGATTCCCCTGCTTGCTGAGTCAAGGGTAGCACCTGCATTATCTTCATCTCCTTCCACAAGAGACAGGAAAAGCAAAGCTATTCATCCAGATGCAATGAAAGCAAATCCATTCTCAAGAACGCAGGTATATAACACTTCGTGCAGACTACTTCTACTGAGTGGGTGGCAATAGAATGAGGGGAAATGGCCACAAACTGAAGCATAGGAAGTTTCGCATAAATGTGTGTGGGAACTTCTTCACAGTGCAGTGACGGAGCACTGGCACAGGCTGCACAGGGAAGAGAGGGAGTCTCCTTCTCTGGAGACATTCAAGACCTGCCTGGACACCTACCTGTGCAACCTGGGCTAGGGAGCTGCTTTGGCAGGGGGTTGGACTAGAGGTCTCTTCCAACCCCTACAATTCTGTGATTCTGTGAAAAGAATACCATATTTCCAGCTAGTCCCTGGAGAAAAGGGGACTAGACTGCTGAGTTTAGTTGCATAAGTGTTGAAATGCAGGACCTCCATCCTGAGAAGATCACACACTCTTGCTTCAACAGGCTGTGCTGGGACACCATCTGATGAGGACTAACTCGCCCAACCTGGAGCTCTGGTCTCATCCTCATGTCCCTAACACAATTTGATATGAACAGTCATTGAAGAAAAAATGAGAGTCATCCTGTTCTTAGTCTAAAACTCTGTCATAAACTGGCTGGCAGAGAGTATCTTGGATTTAGAGTTCACAGGATGCAAAGACAAACAAGGTCTCTCTATTTAAAGGGTTATTGTCCTTAACCCTCTCCCTGCAGGCAGACCTTCGTGCTCTGGAGAGCTTAACTGAAATCAGCATCATTCAGCAGAGGCACAGGGCTTCACAGCTCATATAGAACAGGAGGTTAATTAAGGACAAGACACAACAAGTGCATTACAGACACTGGGAGGCAATAAGAAAGAAAGGACAAGATTACAAGCAATCCTGCTATTATGTAGGCTAACAGTGTGCACAGCTTGAAAGTTCAATATATAGCTTGTAAATTGTATATCATTTTATAGTTCCAAAATATTGTACTGAATCAGTACTTCTGCAAATCCCTCTAATCCTTCCCCTGGATCCAACAGCACATCCACAAAAGCATCAAACTGTCTTACTCTTGTTAAAACACTTGGTATTTTCTGAGTTCTAGGGCAGGCAAATTCTCCCACAGCAATAACTTTTAAAGATCTCATTCCTTATCCCTGATATAAAAAAAAAAAAATCCAGATGGAGTGGACATTCAGTGAGAGCTTCAGGATCATGTCTGTAAACCTCACTTTGTACTCTGTATTTCTTCATTATCGTTTGTACCAAACAGAGATGAATGTCTGTATGCGGGGGAGGTAGGGTTAAGTTTTTCCACTGGGAATAGCAGCTGCTTATATATAAGAAGATAACAAATTATAAGAATAACTTAGAAAAGGCATAACTTCAAGATGTTGTATTGAAACTACTTATCACTGTCAAATACTTCAAGAAAAATTACTTAGCATTTGCATGTAATGAAAAATATCACTATAGAAGTCTGACATATAGCTATAGATTATCAGTCCTGTCTGGTGTGCTACAGAAATAAAAGATAGCTAGAGACTATGATGAGAATAAATGAGAGCAGAAACCAAACAAAAAGCGAGTCAGTGGTGAGTTAGAAACACCATCAAAGCACAGTTTTTGTGTTTATGCTCTGAGCTTTTCTGACATGGCAACTCCTTCCAGAATCTGCCTTTCCTTCCCATTCCTGGCAGATCCCTGGAACAATCTTGCTCTCTTTCCCATCTTTGACAGTGTTTTCCAAACATCTAACAGGGCAGATGCATGCCCTTAGTGGAGAATTTCAGTAGTTTTACATCTTGGAAAAAAAGAGGCTTTGATCTGCATAACACACTTCAGTATGTGGTTGTACTCTTTTTTTTTT
>VXAB01007523.1:135688-148588 GCA_013399175.1 Odontophorus gujanensis | reverse complement strand
TTTTTTTTTTTTTTTTTTTAATAACAGTAAGAAAACAGAAACTAGAAGAACTTTCTTTAATCTACATAGTCTATATCAGATTTCTTAGACAAAGCTGGAACAGATACGTTTTACTTTGACTTCCACAGATCTGTTTGTCCACAACAAAATAAAATCCATATATTATAGATTGCAGAAGCTACACAAGTACCAGAACTGATGACTGACCAAAGGTCATGTTCATGTTGCTAAGAACCTAATATTTGGATGAAATTGAAGGAGTTTGTTATGAAATATTCTGTAAAGCTTCAAATTATATACTTGATGATAACTGCAATTTGTATGTCTTTAAAGATTTGTATAGATCTCTTTATATACTTGGATTGTTTAAACAAGCACAATTATCTCAAATATCTGTCACAATTTAATTCAAAATGCATGTATATTATCTTAAGACTTCAGAGATCTCATTATTTAAATTAAATAGTTACTAGATAATCAGTCAAATTTTTTAGAGATTATATGTAAAATCAAAACATGCATTTAAAAATCCATGAATGAAGCCCCAGCCCTAATGAATCGATAGGAATTCAGAAGCTGAGTGGAACAAGATTCCATTAAGTACCCTGTTTCAATAAAACACGTGAGCTCGAGTCAAAAGAACAAACAAAATCATTTAAAATCTATTCTCATTTCAGAAATTAAAAACCCAAGGTTGCTAAATGTCCACATTTTATATAATAATATAAAAAAGAGTAAGAATCAAGAGGGCTTCCTGTAGTTCATTAAAATGCAGGTGCCAATATGAAGCTCTAGAAACTCACTGTGTACTGTCTACTCATACCAGCAAACCACCCATTGCATATATTCTGTCAGTTTGAGATAGTATTTTGGTTGTGTTATATGAGATGCCACGATGGATTTTCTAAGATGTCCAATTTGTGTGTATAATTTTTTCTAAAATGTAGTAATTTCTTCATTCTCTATAATATTGGTCACAGTAACTCAGCATCCACTTTTACTCAGACAGCTGTAGAATGAATGCTGTCCAACAGCTTGCTGATAAATGTCCCCATCCAGATCTGGACACACACCTGCTCTATCACAAGCATAAGATGAAGAATAGTATGAAAATATGAGATCAAGAAGAGATATATATTACTTAGCCAGCAGTCGTTACATCTTTTCTGATATTGTCCAGTGATTTATGACATCACTCAGAAGACATCATTCTAACTTTGCAAATGCTTTTCCAGAATTTGCAATGTTCTGAATATACCAGTAAGTAAAATGAGTCATTCTGACTAGCTCCATGGTACAAATTGTCTCTCTGTATTGCTGTTGGATAGACTGGTTATAGGACTGTGCACTGGTTAATATATTAGCTATTTCTAAATTCATGCTCTCACACAACTTGTGTATTTCAGCCTCTATCAGAACTTTCTTGAAGAATGTGCTCTGAAGAGGTGTGGAACATATTTGGTTGAAGTGTTTGACAATTCAGTAAATTTGATAACAGATGAAAGGACCCAAGATTACCGTCTCCTGAGTTTCTTAGTCACTTATATTTAGAAAAAATACATAGACTCCTTTTAATCTGAGCTACAGTGACTTTAATTTCTCCATAATAATTACTAACAAACACTGTAGTTGGTACATAACGTCCACATTCTTTCACAAAAGCCAGCAGGATTGTTTATGCAAAAGTTTCTTTGTATTCTATCTCCCATGGAACAGCAGTCTGCACAGAAGAGTCATTCAGAGTATATAAATACCAGCAGAATGCCCAATGCTCAAGAGAGGATGGACTCTCATCTTTCTCCAGAGGGCTCCAAGTGTGATGGAGGAAAACTGAAGCACCAATCTGCTGGCTTCTGCTGGAGAGAACGGAAAAGAAAACGAGTCAACAAACAGGTCTAAGGCTTATTTAACTGACATATATTCTTTTATGAGATGTGGGTTGTGTCTTCCAAGAAGCAGAAATGTTAAAATGTTGAAGATTTAAGTTTTACAAAAGTGTGGAAATGTGGCTCAGCTAACTATGTCTAACTGTGCATTGACTCTTTGCCATCGTTAAGTCAGTCACTTTGCAATGCAAATGCTGAAGTTTTAAACTATGTGAGAGAGTCTGCATAGGTTTTTTCTTACTGGTAAAAAACCCTATGTGTTAGTATTCACAGAGCAGAGAGCAGAACTTATTAGCAAAATTGTGATTGTGTCTCTAGAAGAGCCCATAAACACCAAGCTAGGTGGACTAGCAGGGCAACTTATGCTGCAAAGCAGTTCTGTAGACCTGATGCCTTTCAGCCCCACAGAGTAAACACGGACTTCACAATCTTAAACCTCAGAGAAAGTGCTCCTATAGAAACTAGTAAGTAGCCAGTTGCCCTAATAGCTGTCTCACCAAGTATCCAGAGAGAACCATGAATAGTTTCTATACTACAGAGAATGGGAAATCATGTGCTTAATCCCTCTTCTCTTTGTAACTAAAGGGCTGTTCTTCAAGTTTCTGAAGAAAATTAGCTCACAACTTTGGCTTATCCTCACAGACCTGCTGATGAGGGCTCGAGCAATCCTTATTAATCAACCCAAAAATTTATTTCATACTTCCATAATGTTCATCAAGCACATAATTTTTTCTAGGATAAATAAAACTTTAGGGATGAGAGCCTAGGTTTGCATTTTTATCTGTACAATTCAACTAACATAGCCAGTTAACCGTAGAAAATAAGCCTTCTCTAATCAGAGTGTGATTCTCTTAGTCTCTGGCACCTCTACAGCAGATCTGGAAGGAATTTGCCTAAACTTGCTATCATAGCTATTTAACACAGGAAACTTCTAGAGAGACAAATACATCAATTTTTTTATCTTTTTTTTTTTTTTCCCCTAATAGTGAGGTTTAGGTTTTGGCACATCATTTTCAGACAAATGTATCCTGAAAAAAATAACATCACACATTAAAAAGACTTTTTACCACTCCATGCTGTAGGAGGGAATAGGTACTACACAGGTAAACTACAATTCAAGGTGTAATATTACTTTCAAATACTATATTCTTTTGTGAAGGCTCATACTATAAAGTGATCTCTCAAGAGACAAGGACTGGCAATATAGGGCTGTGCTAAGATTCTTCCAAAAAAAAAAAAAAAATCAATAGAGAGCTACCTTACCGAGTGAGAATACTGGGAGGAAAGAACATGTTATGGAAAAATACTTCATCTTTTTATACCTAAACCACAACAAAAAGAATGAAATGATTGGTAAAAATGCAAAATGTGCAATAAGACTGTGATCAGAGCAGGAACCAGTGAGTAAAACTGAGAAATATTAAATTGCTCTTTTTCAGATAGAGAGTTATGGGGCCTGCACTGCTTCTCTTGCACACCTACTGAAAGCATTTGGAGTGACTCAAAGAATGCAAGATCAGAAGCCTGCAGCAAAAACAAGGCTCAGCTCAGGTGCTCAGGGAGTTTATGTTCTCTCTGCTAAGATAAATTAGAATAACAAATATTGTGAGAGACTAGACAGGGAGTTCACCTTGTTAAGTGGTTACCGTTTGTGCCGCAAGTAGAAACATAAACTAACAATATTATGTCTGACTTACAAACAGGCAATTCTTTACTTGGAAGAAATAATGATACATTTCTGTCTTTGTGTGCACCTTTAAGTGCGTATTCTTTTAAGAGTTAGGTTTTTTAAGCTGAAGATTCCATTGTTCAATTCATTATTTATACTAGTGTTTTCATCAATATTTCAAAGCCATTGGCCATCTGTGAAATGCAAGTTTAAAGTCAGAGAAGCAACTATATGAAACTGCATTTGAAAATATGAAATTTCTAAATAAAAAAAAAGCAATGTGAGCGAAGTTCATGTTCTGTACATATAAGCTTCAGTAATAATTCAAATGCTAAGATAGCAAATCTCAGAGGCTGTGTCTTTTTTTGGTTGACCCTGGAATCATTCTGTGAGCCTCTCTCCATGCTCTTAAGAACAGTCTCTTGGGCCTTGGGGATATTAGACATTTTAAACCTGACAGCTCTCATCCTTCTCATTGCTCTCATGAATCATAGAGGAACTGTGCCAAGATACACGGCATACATGCATAGATTCCTTTGCCCGTTATGTAAAACTGTAGAACATCTCACACAACTGCCATTACACATCTACTGTTTATGCTAATTAATAATTTTTAATTCTTTCCATCATGACAAATAGATGATGGTAAATAAAACTGCTGTAATGCAGCTTTCTTACATGAGCATCAAGATATTTTTTCAACAATCAGCATAGCCACAGAGCAAAAGACAAGACACTGAAACATCAAATATATGAGATGTTTCTCTCACTGGTGCTGCTGTAGCTCCACAGTCTGGAACAGATATGGAGGACATGGCTGCAGCAGCTGGTAGGATGCAGTGGGCCAGCTGAGGCAGCATCCCAGATGCCAAAATATCTCATGCTTCTCCTTTTCAGATATGCTTTATTTAGTCGATATTCAATATCACAGAAAATTATTTTCTGTCCACTCTAATTTTTATTATTTATATAGGACTCCAAATCCCGTCTTAGAGTTTTGTTGAGAGAAACTTTGCTTCTTCTGAATCTAGCTAATAAATCTGATGAGATGCTAAAGCAGAGTTTTCATTTTTTAAGCAGTTGAACAGAGGATATGTATGATTTGGACTCCAACTCTCAAAAATGAATCCTGGCTTTCTACTAAATCTCCACTAATCTTTTTTTAGAATACTATGTAACACCAGCTAATGAGAAAACTAGCAACTATTATTTTTAAATACACATGGAACAGACAGACAACTAACCATAGTTGTATTTAGGAATTGCCTTCAAGTATGTAAACTGAAAGGCAGAAATTTCAAAACCATGAATATATGCATTTATAACTTTTATTTTTCCATGCAAATGCAGAAATTCCTGACCTATGAGATTTGCCATTATGTTGTACATGGTGTTTGAAGACTTGAGTCACATCTCAGAATTAGCTTCACTTATTTTTACTTGTAAACTCTTCTGAATTTCAGTAGGCTTTCACTGGGCTCTGCTTTTACCATACAGAGGTTCTCCAAAAATAAATTTACTTTGAAATAAGAATAATAACTCTCCTTCACTGACTTGCTTTATTTCTTTGGACATTACTACTTTGTCCTACCACTCCCCATTTTTTCTTTAGGTTATTACATAGAATCATAAAATCTTAACTATATTTGACTATAACTCATTTTCTACTAAAGAACAAGAAAATGTGTTGGATTTGTCTAATAGGGTGTATATATCTGCCTTTTATTTAACTCACTCTTATTGTTCTAAGCACAGTTTCAGAAAACTAACAAAAAACAGCATAACCTGAAACAGTTCTAGGACATAATTCATTTCATTCTAATGCATGTGCTCAAACTAATGGAGCTAACTCCATTCCCATAGCAATTTCTTCTTTCACAACCAACAAAAAAGGAAGAAGGAGATGGTTTGTTCAGGTGGAGAGATATGTATTCTAGACCAATAGTCCAGAAGTATAGATTTCCACAAAGAAAAAAGTTAATTCTATAAGTTGAAATAATTTTAACAACCTTCTGAGGCCTGCCTTATTAATCACGTTTGTATCATTTCTTTTTCAGGAAAGACCAACAGCTATTTAGGTATCATTACTGATCAGGTGTTTCTTTGACCAGCTTTGCAGTATACACTCCCTTTATTTGACAGAGTTCTCAATGGAAGCTAAGTATCATTAAACTGGCTTTCCAAATTCATCAGTTTAGTCATGTACAGATGTATAGACACCAGGAACAAGAGTACGTTTGAAAATATGCCTTTTATGTTATACAACACAGTTTGCTGGAGTCTTAAAATTTTACCTATCCAAGAGGATAAATCACAAAGTATATCACAGTTTTAAATTATAAAATGTAACTAGAATTTTAAAACATAAGAACTTAGTTCATAAAATCACAGAATGGTTTGTGTTGGAAGGTATTTTTAAGATCATTTAGTTTCAACTTCTCTGCTATAGGCAGGTACACCTCCAACTAGGGTTGTAAGGTATTCCCATTAGTTGATAAATACAGCCTAAAAGTTCAAGGACAGGAATTAATTTGTAGTAAATTTATCTCAGCAAAGATTATTTAGAAGGTAAAAGAATGCAATGTTACCTCAATAGTGAGATCATTCTTTCACCTCCAGAACAATGTTATTATTGTTTATATATGATCTGCCTCTCTGCAAAGAAATACCTGATTGTGTACCGTATGCAAATACACATGGGTAGATCTAGACACAAAATACTTACTAAGAATATAACAAATAAATCTTATCCTCAATCTCTTCATTCCTCATATTGTATTTTTTCCAAGGTTTCTCTAAAACTGACATATTTATACTAATTTGAGATACTTTAACTATACATCATTATTTTTCTTTACTTCTATTACTTTAGTTGTAAAAACACAAATTTCACCTATTTTTAAAGGTAATCAACTAATTATTTGATCTTTTAGCAAAATCATTAACAAGGTGGAAGCAACTGTGTTTGGTTTATATTCTTAAACTACTCAACCACTTCAAATATATTTACTTAATAAATTTCTGTGATGTAAATGTAAATGAAAATGTAAATGGCAGCAGTTCTATTTGTTTAGTGTTATGTTAGCTGTCTCTTACACTGAGTTGGTGAAAGACCTTATTTCTTTATATTTTCTGATAATGGCTGGAAAAGGAATCATCCCCATACTTCAGAAGTCAGTGAAGTACCAATTTACTTTGACCATTAATTGACAAGCAGTGAAGCTAAATGAATGAATTTATATTATGAAGTATAAGCTGTAAGCTTGCCTAAGACCAGTATTATCCTTAAATCTCAGGAAGGACTTGTTTTGCAAGCCTATGTGAAACTTAATTACATATGGCCAAATTCTCAAATATGAAAAAGTCACAAGATTCTTCAAAAATGAAATCTCTAAAGTTTAAATTGAAAATACTGCTCATAAACCACTAGGATAAGTTATCATTGAGGGTGATAAATTTTCCATTACCTGAACTTCTTATGGTCTTCTTTTAGCAAAGCACTTAAACTTCCATATCCATAAATTCCATTGTCTAGATATAGTCACAAACATTTGTGTCCAGAAAGATGAGTTTTGTGGACTATTCAACCTAGAATGTAAAACTGTCTATGTAATATACTCATGTGAGAGGTGCAGAATGCAGGCATGATGTTACTAAAAGAGTCTAATGGAGCTGACGTCCTACTTCTTTCAACAGTGTTTGGCATGGAAAAAGTGTCAGTGGGTGTCGTAAAATTTATTTAACAACACTGAATGGGCATTCAGCAGATATAACCAAGCTGTAGGTTTACAAGGTGAAAGTAAAAACATAGAATCAAGGGGTAGACTTGAATCTCCCTCTTTTCTTAATGGGATGACAAAAATATAAACACATTTAAGTATGACCATATGATAGCCCACTTCTCACATTTTAACTTTAGTAAAGCAGAAGCTTGACTTTTTCTTTGATTACCCTTCTATTTTTTTTTATTAAACCACTAGAGAGGCAAAGACCTGTAATAAGAGCATGAGACTTTAAGAACATGAGCAAATCTTGCAGCATAAGTCATTCTGCAGAAAAAAATACCATATTAGCATTCTCCAGATAATTTGGCTCCTGTCAGCAAGATATTATGGGGGCTACAAAATTTCTAGATTTGTGTTAATGATTAATTGATGAAACCTTTTGTCCAAAATGCTGCAGATTCAAGGATCAACACATAACAAATGTATTTCCGGGATTGCTATGGCGTTTGGTTAAATAGGGTAGGAAAATGTCAAATCAGCATGTCAAATCAGTATGCATCCTCTCTTCTTTGAGAAGGACAGAATTGCAATTTAAAGCAGGTAGGTATGCTATGCAAGTTCTACTGGTAGGTTGTTTCTGGAGATGGCAATTGCTCCTTTCTTATTTATCCTGCTGAATTCTGAGTGTCTGCCTAAATCCTTCCCTCTGGGTCTTTCAAAAATGTCATGTCATAATAAGCTGCTCCTTTGGATAAACAAGCATTGACAGCACAAAGGCTGATAGATTCGTCTGCCTGTATCATCAGGAAGTCTGCGGGTAATTTTTTCCCCCTATTTGCACATTTACTGTCCCCAACAATTGTGTTCACTGATATCCATAATCAACTGTAAATTAGGAGTAATTCACGAAGAGTTACTCTCAAAATAAACTGAGAAATACCACTCAATTAAGTGTGGGATCTTAGTTCTGCCAGTAGTAACACATCTCCATGACCAAAGCATCTTCAGCTTTGAAATTCAACAGACACTCCACTAGCATGAAGAAGAGTTATCAGTGTACTTTCATTCATAACCAGATATACACCTACAAGAAACTTACACCCTACCCTAATTTGAGCTAATAGGATGTTTGGTCAGTGCTTAGGGTGCCTATTTGAGTTTGAAATATGTAGTTTTGCTAAGGTGACCTATGGAGCTAAAGAGGTACAATCAATGTATGTCATTTTCTGGTGGGAGACTGTAATAATATGCAACAAAGAGTACGAGGGAGGAGGAGCTGATCTTCCGCCTGTAGAATATTAGAGAGGAACTGCAGAACTAACGTTTTCCTGCCTCTCATTCCACATCTGTAAAGGGGAGGTGGCTAACAGTGTAAGACATTAAAGACTGGGTAAGGTTCATGTATTAATTGTTCAACAAGATTGCTGCCATGAGCGTAATGACTCTTGGAATCTTACAGCTTATCTTTACACTGGTACATATTCAGGAGATATATGTTAACAAACACTGTTATAGTGCTGCTATGCATGAACCAAGTATATCATATGAGATGCCTGATGCATTCCTGAAGTCCTTTTCAAAAATGAAGAAAGAAAGGAGCTTTTGAACACTTCCAGTGAAAAAGCCTGCTTGTTCAGGTTCCTATGGTAGATAGACGTGAGCTGCCTACTAGATGACTTCAGAGGCACATACATGAATGATGTTTAAGTTAGGCAGACTGGATCCTGCTGTGGGATATTTACACCAACTCAGACCATGTGATGCTCTTTTTGTGATTAGAAGATGAAGCGTTTTACTAATTTTATGTTACTGTTATGCAATTCAGATCCTTCCCATTTGTCACAATTTTTAACATAACTTCAAAAGCACAGCAATGCTTATACTGTAAACCTTCTTAACAGGAATATTTTTCAGTGTTAATGCATTCCTTTATGCCCCTTTCTACCATATTTA
This sequence comes from Odontophorus gujanensis, assembly GCA_013399175.1. Taxonomy (NCBI): domain Eukaryota; kingdom Metazoa; phylum Chordata; class Aves; order Galliformes; family Odontophoridae; genus Odontophorus; species Odontophorus gujanensis. Next base: position 139,355 of record VXAB01007523.1, on the reverse strand, counting down.
AACAGATTGGTGTGTACATTAACAAGTTTTTTTTTTCGTTTTTTTTTTTCCCCTTACGTTTGGACTAATATACATTATTTAAATTTAAGTGATATTAACAGTAGTTATGTAACAAGATCAGAACATGATTCACCAGGGAGTTCAAAGAGCAGAAAGTGTGTTTAATGAACTAGTTTTATTAAGAGGGTAAATACATTCTCTGTTCTGATACAATCCATCCTAATGGATGGTAAGTGGCAGTAACTGAACCCAGAACCACATGCATTAGATCTCAGTCCTATCAGTCCACGTTAATAAATACTAAAATGGGAGTCAAGCACATATTTTCTTATTTAAACCTCATAATGGAACTGCACTACAATAATAAGGTATTATAGTCTCAGGATTGGAAAATGATTTGGACAATGTTTGGACAATGTTTCAGTTTTCTTCAGAACCACATATATATTTATAAATAATTTTGAAATAATAAAAAGAAAGTTCTGCAAATTAGTTATTGCTTACTTTAGGGTAGTCTCACATGGCATAGTATGGGAACATACAAGGGATTTTCTTGCTTCACATGTTGCACAAATCTCTGTAAACATGGAAGACTGTCAAGCTGGGAAGTGGTCTCAGGAAAATATTCCACATACAAGAAATTAGAAATTATTTTAAAACACTTATTTTTATGGAATTGAAATGTTGGTGAAAGAAGCCTACAGTGAGAAGGTTTTAAAGAGTATATTTAGCATAACTACTATTACTACATCCACCATTAAATTATTATGATATTTTATTTCAAATTAGAGTAACAAGACCATCAGAAGTGCCTTCAAATTAGAGTTCTATGAAATGAAGATTTCATGCCCCATGTAATTCCATGCATTTGCATAACAGTCTTACATAGTTCCACATATTCCAAATGTTGCTTTAAGGAATATCTTCACAAAATGGCTATTTTTTCTACTGTAAGAACACCAGGCAGCACATACATTAAAAAGCACAAAAGGACATACTTGAACTCCACTGTCCATCTTGTATTATCCTACAGAAAACACCTCGGTGACATAGCTCTGTTAGGTAACTGCTGGGTCCTCAGACAGCTTTTTTTGTAAGCCATGTGAGATAACACCAACTCTCACCGAGAGGATCTCTTTCAGGCTGGTTTGTTTCTAAGGTTCTGCAATGTAGGCAGCTTTTGATAGCAATTTTTCATTTCAGCATCATCCCTATGGTAGAATACTGTTTATTAATTCTGCCACAAGAAGCTAAAAAACTACTGTTGGAGTTAGTTTGGCTGCAATTTTACCAGCTGTTCTAGAAATAGCACTTTGAAAGAAATTGTCTTGAATGTTTGACACTTTTTTCCATGGTCATTCCCACATACTCTGGTACCATCTGAAAGTTGTTGGCCATTAATTTGAGAAAGCAGTCTCTGGTTGCAAGAAACATTCCTTCACTCCAGCTGATAACAAAATGACAGCATCCTCTCTCTCTTATCGCTTAGAAGTCAAGAGCTAGGGTCCCACTACACCATTTGTTGCTACCAACAAGAAAATTGTCCATAACATCCCATCAGCACTTGTCCCATTGCTAGCACTTCCAGTCTGATCTGATCTAATGCCCTAGATTCACAAGCAAAGAATTCCCCTGGCAGAAATATCCCAGCAGTGCTGTGCAACAGCTGAGCAGCCAGGTGTTTATCACACCGGGAGTCTTTCTGTTGCTCTCAGTACAAGTGCACTCCTCTCAGTATCCCCATGGAGAAGACTCATGCATATGAAAGAGCTATAGCACATCATGCTCAGCAACCCAAGAGGCACCCCTGCAGATGCAGGTTTCACTGCCTGTCTGAGGCATCCTGCTGGATTGACACTCCTGGCAGCTGAAGACCTCTTTATACGCAAAACAGGTACACCACTGGCAGCATCCATGAGAGTTTCTCAGTTAGCAGCTCAGATCTGAACTGAATTTGAACCAATGATCATTAATGAACCTCTGCAAGAAAGCGCCTCATGTTTACTGTTCCTGACAATAGATTGCATATAAGGTATTTTGGTTGGTTACTTCTTACAAATTGTTGATCTTTACATGGTGTCTGTCTTTGAAAAAAGACATAGCATTATTTGTCATTAACAGCATTATAAAAAAACAGACAAAGAGAATACACTGCAAAAGATACACTTTTGCAATGTTGTGGGCATGGTAACTTCAAAAGTAGCCTCCTAAACTATTTCTGCACAGCTGGAATAATCTGTCACTTCAAGCTGCAGTAAAACAATGAGTCATCTGCCCAAATGCTTCAGAGTTCAGTACAGAGAGGCACAGAGTCAGGCCTTACGTGACAGAAGTTTTCTGTGGTCTGAATGAAGTCCATATATCTGGTGTCTGTATACTGGACCTTCCCTCCAAGGAGCAGCTGGGAAAGAACTGTTCCTAATGGCCACGTTCTCATTTGCCAAAGAGAAAATGAACATTATAGTTCTGCCTTGGGAAGTATTATGTTGTTCATTATTTTACAATTAGAAACAAAGTAGAAAAAAGTTGATTTGAGACACAGAAATGTAGTACTGGGAAAAAAATGCAGATCAGCTTAAAAATTGAGATATTACATTAAATGAGTTGACCAGTGCATACAAATTTTATGAAATATTCCACAAGCTACCAGGCAAAATCACCTCAATTACATAAAAAGCACAATTTTGCAATGTCTGGCTCACTGAACAAAATGATACCACTGTAAGGGTTGTTCAAATTTTCAAACTTCATAAGCATAAAGAAATAAAATACCAATTAAAGGCAAAAGGCAAAGTTACTATAAACTGTGGCTACAAGAAGAGAAGTTTGGGAGGGGGCGAAGGAGTCTTCAACTAGTGATTTTTCCCAACATTTTTATTTTTTCAACCACTGGAATACATTATTTTCTAATCAGACTTTTTTTTGGGGGGGGAGGGAGAAGTAAATAAATGGCTGGTTTAAGTGCTATTTCCTATCACAGCAAGAATAGTAAGAATATTTTTCCCCCGCAAACTTTATTACTATTATTTATCACATTTTAAAATACACATTTATATTGGGAAGGGATAACCAGGAAATCACCTGACAGGCAAATTCAGAAAATACGCTCCAGAAAATAAAAATGGTGACCAACTGACAACCTCCAATATTATTTTCTCAGCAGAGCAGCAGTTCACAAGTAATTCAATCAGATATCCAGTAGAAAATTATTCCTGTCTTACAAACTGCCATCACTAACAGTGGGGCCTGTTTTTGCTGCTTTACCACTTTGGCTTGTAACCAAGGAGCATAAAGTATTGGATTTTCTTTCACTCCATTTCAGTAACAGTGATACAAACAGAACAAGATAGTATCCAGAAATGTGGATAGAAGCCTTTACATGTACTCATAATCCAATCTGTACTTACCTAATGATATCCAAAAGGTTCTTAAGTGGGGAAACACTCATAAAAGCAGATAGTAACTCTACAGTCATATGAGTAGCATGGTGGTGATGCTTTTTAGCTGTGACAGGCTAATGGATGCCGTTACTCTGTGCTTCACAGAGGTGTCTGGGAGCAGGCCTCAGTACACTGCAGACATATTTCCTTTCACAGGAGCACAGACAGACTGGGTCTTTCCAAGAACAATTCTGACAGGAAATACACATAGGTTTCTGAAAAAAAAA